>RJWM01046526.1:0-12303 GCA_004363535.1 Dasyprocta punctata
CCTCCCCCTTCCCTCAGACTCTCTTGCCCACCATTTGTCCGGAGCCTGGGCACCGCCAGTGCCCAGCCCATTGAAGCCCCAGCTGGGCAGACGCTGCCCTTGCTGGGTCCTGCCTGGCTAAGCCACCACACCACCTGCCCCAGGGTGACAGGAGTGGGGAACCTCGGGGTCCTTCCAACACCATCTTTCAGGATCACACCCCTAGGCCCCACGCCTGGCATCAGCTTCCTCTCTGGACAGTGGCGTTTGGGGATCCAGCCGGCAGGGTGGACATCTGCCCCATTTCCAGAGGAACAAGTCTCAGGACGGGGCGGGGGCTGGCTTGTCCAAGGTCCCACAGGGCGCAAGGGGTGGAGGTGACATTCGAACCCAGGCCTGTGCCCCCTCCCAGGGTTGGGCATAGCCGGGCGCCGAGGGCCACCTCTGGAGAAGCAGGGAGATGGCAGGGCTGCGGCTCCGGGCACTGGCCAGGCCCCCCGTCCCGGGTTAACCATCACCGGGGCGGCTGAGCCAGCGGCCAAAGTCCATGCACCCACTGTCAGGGTCACAGAGAGACACGGGACAGAGCCAGCGATCCCGAGAAAGGGACAGGGCTGGTGGTCGCTCGGGCAGGCCTGTGATCCCTGCACTCTGGAAGGCTGAGGCAGGGGGATGGCCTGTTGCAGCCCAGCCTGGGCAGCTGAGCAATTTAACAAGACCTTGTCTCAGAATTAAAAAAAAGAAAGGGGCTGGGGATGTGCCGAGCGCAAAGCCCCTGGATTCCAGCTCCTGCACTGCGGAAGGGGGGCGGCCGGAAACTAAGCCGAGAGGGGAGTGGAGGACGCGGAGGGGCACCCAGACTGGGACCCCCCGGGCAGGTCTGGGGTGCAGTCCCCACTCCTTCGGCCCCGTGTCCCCAGAGCCTCCCCTCCTCCTCCCGTGACTCAATGACCGGGACTCAACCCCGGCCGTGGCCCCGCCCCCAGGGAAATCCGGGAAAGCCCCGCGCGGCTGGAGCCCCGCCTCGGGGCGGGGACGGGAGGGAGGGGACGGGGCGGGGTGCGGTCTGAGTCACCTCCCCGGCCCGCCGGGCCAGCTCCCCACCCTGGCAGCGCCCGGCGCGGGAGGGGGAGGTGCGGGAGGGGGTATGTCCCCCGTCTCCCCACCCTGCTCCTCTGCTCCTCCCGCCGCCGCCGCGGTGTCTCTGTTCCCCAACTCTTTCCTTCTGTGTACCTGGGGCTCCCCCAGCACCACCCTGTGCCCCGCAGCCCTGGCCCGCTGCAGAGGCCCCGCAGGCAGACACACAGGATTTCTTAGTGCACCCCTGCACACCCCCTACCCCAGCTGCCGGGGCGCAGGGAGGAGGAGGAGAGGGAGCAGGGTTCAGAGGGTTCCTTGCCCTGAATGAGTCTCTTTACTCCCACAATCCCTGCACCCGGGAGGCTGAGGCAGGAGGATCGCTACCAGTACGAGGCCAGCCAGGACTACAAAGCAAGACTGTCTCAAAAAACCATAAAAGAAGGAAGCGGCTCCGAGAGGGGAAGTGCCGGGTCAAGGTCACGCAGGGAGGAAGTGGGAATAGGAATTCGAACCCTTGTCTTAGCGGCCCCACGGCCTCCAGGAATTGGGGAGGGGGGAGGGGAGGATAGAGAAACAGCGAGTGAGAGACAGACACCTAGAGACCACAGAGTGACAGAGACGGAGCCGCGGGGACCGAGGGGGTGGCACCCTAACACCTGCATTCGCCCGAGCCAGACCCACAGCCCAGCGACTCGAGCGAGCAGAGGGGCCGGCGGGGCGGGCCGGGCCTGGCTCCTCCCCGGGAACCCGGGCGCGGCGGGGCGGGCGCGGGCGCGGCGGCTCCGCGGGTCCAGGAAACCCCTGAGGCGGCCGGGCCGGGGGGCGGGGGCGGGGGGCGGGCGCCAGCACCGCCCCGGCGACAAAAGTCCCTTCGGCCGAGCCGCCGGCGGGGGAAGTCCCTGTGCCCGCGACAGCGCCCTCCCGTGCCGCCGCGCCGCGCTCCGCCGCCGTCCCGGGCGGCTCCATGCCCCGATGCCCCGCGGGGGCCATGGACGACGGGCCGGTGGACCTGCGCACCCGGCCCAAGGCCGCCGCGCCCGGCGCCGCGCTGCCGCTCCGCAAGCGCCCCCTGCGCGAGCCCTCGCCGGGCCCCGCTGTGCCCCGCGCCGCGCCCCCGGACCCCCTGCGCGGCGGCTGCGATGCCCCGGCCGCGCCCCCGCCCCCCCACGGCCTGCCCAGGCCCGAGGCGCTCTACTACCCGGGTGAGTGGCTCCGCGGGCCAGGGCACAGGGTCAGTGCGGGGGACGGCGCCGGGGACATGAATGCGTGGAGTTCCGGGTAGCTGGGCGACAGCAGACCGGACCCTGAGGTCCCAGGGACGCAGATAGGAATCTTCCGTGAGCAGCCAGCCAGAGCTTTGGGACACAGATATGAGGGTTCTGGAAAGCTGGGAGTCTGGGAACCCTGCAGGACAGGGCCCCAGGGCCAAGCGGCACACATAATGGGGAGCCAGGGAACAACGCCCAGAGATACCGATGAGGGGGTCAGAATCTGGGGACAGAGCTCGACCTTGCAGGGACATGGAATTATAACCACTTGAGAACCAGAAATGCTATGGTGCGTGCATGTAAGCCCAGCTCTGAGGGAGGCCGAGGCAGAAGGATTGCCAAGTCTGAGTCCTGCTGGACAGTTTATGGAGACTATCTCAAAATAAAAAATGGAAAGAGCTGGGGCTGTAGCTAGTAGTAGCGTGCACCAGGTTCCCATCCCAGGACGGGGGGGGGGGATCCTCTACATGCATGAGGAAGCCACACTGGGGTCTGAGATGTGTGGGTTCAAAGGGAGTCAACCAGATGGGGGTTGTACAGAGACTGACCTGAGAGACCACCAGAAAAACATCTCAGGGACTAACATATCAGGAGGCGTTAGAATTAGGAGGAGAGAGTTGGGGGCCGAGCACCCCAATGTCTGGGATCAGGAGGATCGAAGGGGGAAAAACCGATGCTCCAGGGACCAGAGACCCAGGGTTCCGGGCCCAGTTGTGTAGGTCGCAGGTCCTTAGGGTTTACCTGGGGTCAGCAGGTCAGATGGGAATTGTGGTCCTCAAGGATTAGGGCCAGATGAGCAGTTTGGGGCTCTTTGTGTGTTGAAGCCCCAAGATCTGGTAAATGGAGGCCCAGGACCTGGAAACAAGAATGCAAGTTCCCAAGGATGACGGATGGCAGGGAAAGTCACTCACTGTCCTCATTCCAGATCTTAAGAAGGGTGTCCGCCTACCACAGGGTCCCCAGAGCTGCCCAGAGGCCATCTGTAGGCCTCCAGGTCCTCACCCAGTTTCCGCAGCTCCCATCCCATCAGTGCAGCAGGAGAGGAGCCTCCACCCCCTCCATTCTCTGGGTGAGAGCCAGGCCTCAGTTTCCCCCATCTGTGTGTCGGGTGGATGTGGTTTCCCAAAACCCAGGCCTCTTTGGGTCTTGGCCCAGGCTCTGGAGCCTCTGTGACCCAGTGTGTGTCCAGCCCACACCCCACGCCCACGTCTTCACACAGATCTCCCCCTCAGCCAGAGTCATTCAGCAAGCAGGCCCTGGGGACCATGCTGGGTGGGGACGGGGGACGGGGGAGCTGGGTAGGGGCCCTCCAGCTGCAAAGTGTAAGGGCTCTGCCTGCTGGGGGGTGGAGGTCAGACCCACAAAAGACAAATGACAAGGAGGGCGACGGATCGGAGCTGAGGAGGGGAGGCTGCAGGCACCCAGGGCAGGGCTTTGGGCCAGGAGGTGGATTTGGAGCTGGAGGACTAGTTTAAGGTGCAAAAAGAGCTGGGGCAATGGTGCACACCTGTAATCCCAGCACTCAGGAGGCTGAGGCAGGAGGATCCCCTGAATTCCAACAAGAGACTTGGGGGGGAACAGTAACATTGCAGTAGCTGGAGTGGGCACAGGTGGAGGTCTGTGGGCTCAGCTTATCAGTGTTGTCTCTCTGTCCCCACCCAGGACCCTTACTGCCTCTGTACCCCACCCCGCCAGTGGGCTCCTTTCCTCTGCTGAACCTGCCTACACCCCTATACCCCATGATGTGCTCCATGGAACACCCCCTATCAGTGGACATCGCCACAGCCACCCGCGCAGATGAGGATGGGGACACGTGAGTGACGGCCCCTTACGAGCAGGGAGGAGTGGGAGGTGCAGGGTGCGGTGGTCAGCCCTCCACCCACAGACGCTTGGCCTTAGAGTCCTGTCTTTTCTGCTGCCGCTGCGTAACCCCAAGCACAATCTTTCCCTCTCTGAGCTTCAGCTTCCTCCTGCTGACAAAGGGGCTCCCCGAGAGCGCTGACCTCCTAGGACTGTTTCTGGAGCAGTGAGCTTCACATTTTTTCAGAGCTGGGGAGGGAACCCAGGGCCTCATGCATGCCAAGCACATGCTATCTCTGAGCTAGACCCTCATCCCTCAAATGTTTGGATCACAAGCCAAAAAGGAGAAATACATTTCTGATCAACTGTCTATTTGAATCATGCATATAAAGCCCCTAGCACTAGGCCTGGCATAATAGGTGTTTAAGTGCTAATTAATATTATCGTCATTATTTTATCTCCATCCCAGTGTGCATGCAACACACAAACTTGAAGTAAAAATTGCACAAAACCAGTGACACTTATCCCAGCATTTGGGAGGCTGAGGCAAGAGGATCTTGAGTATGAGACCAGCCTAGGCTACATAACGAGTTCGTCTGTCCAGTCTATACTGTATAGCAGATCCTGGCAAAAAAAAAAAAAAAAAAAAAAAGCAAAAGAAAACAATACTTTTATTTCACAGGACCTATTTTGATCTTTTCTATTCTAGTCTACTTCATTGTCTCATGGTCATAGCCCACTAAGTCAGACAGTCCCCTAAACTGATTTCACAGTCCCCTGGCTTGTCACCTGCATTTCAGAGAACACACTCCCGAGGCTGCCGGGAGCCCTGGCTGTAGTCCTGTGCCAGGCACACAGTCAGCGCTCAGTACAGTAGACCAGCACGGTTATTGTTACTAGGTCGGCCTGGGTTTAAATTTTCAATGGCCCATGTCTTTCCCCTCTGTGCCTCACATTCCCCCTCTGTGCAAACAGGAACTAAACAGGGATGGCTTCTCTAAAATCATTTACTCTCCCAACACTAAGGGAGGCTGAGACAGGAGGATCCCAAGTTTGAGCCATCTGAGCAACTTAGGGAGACCCTGCCTTAAATAAATAAATAAAACGGCGGCGGGGGTGGGGGTGTTCCGTGGCAGAGGTCCTGGATTGGATCCCCAGGATGGAAGACGTAGGAACTGGAGAAGGGCCACTGAGTAACTTACATCCTTGAGCCTCAGTTTCCCTGTTTAGAACCCAGCGCTTATTCTAGCACCCATCATGCTTAGGGTGTCGCGGGGTGACATACACAGTATGGTGCACAGAACGGGTCTCCGCAAACGAAGCCCAGTTCTTGGGAGTGGGCAGCGCGCAGCTGGGGCTCCCAAGTGTTGGGTGGAGGCCATCTGTGGGCCCAAGCAGAGAAAGTGCCTGATACACAGAGGGCCCCATCAACCCGGCTCCTCCCACTCTGGGTGCCTGGGGGGTCATCTGGAAACAGGTTTCCTTTGTATCTGTCCCCAGGGGTGAGGTGTTTGCGGCCTGGAAGCCGGAGGCAGGGAGAGGCCACCAGGCCCACAGGTCCCCAGCCGCAGCCCCTCACCCCACGCTGCCTCCTCCCAGTCCCCAGCGCAAACACTCCGGCCTCAGCTGCCTGCCGGGGAAACCCCTTCCCGCAGGGCCCGACCGCAGCCCAGCTGCTCGTCCTCCCCCACGTCAGCACCCTTTCCTCACTGGCGGCGCTCCCTCCAACCTTAACCCCTTCCGCTGGGGCCCGGCTTTACCGGAACCGGCAGCTGGCGCAGCCCCAGCCTGCGCCGCCCCCACCCCGCGCTTGGCACGGGGGAGGGCAGGGGGCGGGAGCGCAGTGGACGCCAAGGCTGAGTCCCCAAGGAAGCAAAGCTGGCGGCTGGACTTCCAGGGCAGCTGTACCTCCACACACACGAGATTAGAGAGCAGGGAGCTCGGAATCTTGCTAGAGGGGAGCACAGGCTTAGAGGTTGAGGGCAGAAGTTGGGGTACTTTGTATCTTGATCCTGGCCGGGTTAAGGAACAAGTTGAACGGCAACCTGGGAACCAGGCACTGGGAGAAGCCCTAGGCGCAGAACCAGTTACATTGTAATTTGCAGGGATCCTTTTCAAAAACTACAAATTGCAAACGGGGTGTAGTGGCTCCAGGCCTGTGATCCCAGCACTCTAGGAGGCTGAGGCAGGAGGATGGCATGTTCAAACTCAGCCTGGGCAATTTAGCAACTTTTAGTTGCTGTGTTTTGTTTTGTTGTTTTCTCAAAAATGCTTTTTAAAAATTTAAATTAAACTAAGTTCTATTTTTAAAAAAATTTTTTTAAATTGAGACAGGGTCTCAATATGTAAGTCAGGCTGGCCTTGTTCACACAATGTAACCCAGGCTGGCCTCAGACTCTTGGCAATCTTCCTGCCTCAGTCTCCCCAAGTGCTGGGATTACAGGTGTGCGCTGCCATACCCAGCTAATTTAAATTTTTAAAAGGGCTGAAGATGTAACTCAGCTGGAAGACCCTGGGTTCAACCCCCAGTACTGGGAGTACTGGGGGGAGAAAAGAAAAAAGCATTTCAAGACAGTGACAGAGTTAAACTGGGCATCGAGCCCTGTGTAATTGCGAAGCCACATCAGTCTGGTCTTGCCTAGGAGCCTGGAAGTCCAGGTCCCCAAAGGATCAAGGATTGCAACGTTGTATCCCTGGGTTCCCAAAAGGGCAAGGAAGGAAGGGGTACTGTGGAGATTTAAGAGCTCAGAGGAAATGAGAAAGACCTGATTCTCAAAGAAGGTTATGCGACTAGATTCCGGCCTCCCAAGAGATCTTGGGGTGGATGCCAGGATATGGGGTACAGGGGAGCCAGCTGGAGTCTGACTCTTGTGGGGTGGAGTTCCAGAGGGCCCGCACTCGCTGGAAGGGAGGCCTCGGGCTTCTGCATCTCAACCCCAAAGAGAGCTAGGTCTCCTTGGGCTGGGCTCCCCAGCCCCCTCGAGGGTGAACGCTGGGGTGCCGGGGGTGGCCGCGTAGATCCCCAACGGGACAGGTTTCCCTCCCCCGGGAGCAGGAAGCGGAGCCCCGCCCCGCGGACCTGTTACTGGAAGTCCGAGGGCTGGGCCGCCCCTCCCGTCCCCACTTCCTCCAGCCCCACCCCACCCCCTGCGGCCCGCGCGTTTATGGGAACTCAGGCCTGGACGGTTTCTCTGAAATCGTTCGCTGCCTCTGCCCTCGCTTAACCCCGGCGGCCGCGACAGAGACCCAGACCAGGCGTCCAGGGACGCAGGGAACAGGCGTTGGAGGGCTAGAGGGGTTCCCAGGGACCCCGGCAGGTCCGGCCCTTCCCCCGACAGCTTCTGTTTAAACTTGACTTGCTCAGACTAGGATCCAACTTCGAGGATCCGCCTGCACGGTCTCGCCCCGCCGGCCTGGGTTGTGTCTGACATGGGGCGAAGGCGGGGGCGCTCCTGCGGCGCGCGCCTCTGTCCTAGCGCAAGCTAAGGGCTCAGCAGCCCAGTTTGTACCCCTGGCCCTCTGGGGCCCCAAAGACACCCCGGCTCCAAGATCTCTGCGCTATAACCAGAATGTGCTGGGAAACTGGTGGATCCGAGGATCCTAGTTGGGAGAGCGACTGTCTTTCGTGCAGGACAAAGCGATCCCTGCTTAGCAGGGCGCAGGTGTCACTGAGAGTGGCTGCTGTGAAGAACACCTTTAAATAAAGGTCACGAAGACTGCGCAGGTGCAGGCAACCTCATGCCTCAGCCCGTCCCCCAACCCACGCGGACCCATGCTTGCACACTTAGGCTTGCACATTTGAAATCTCCCCAGATTGTCCTTGAGCTCCTCTCCCCTTACTGGGAATTGAACCCAGAGCCATTGCGGCCAGTTGTATCCCCAGTCCTTTTATTTTGCATCACCCCAGGCTGGGCTGGAATTTGCAATCCTTCTGCCTCAGCCTCCCAGAGTGCTGAGATAAACAGGTCTGTGCCACCATAGCTAGCTGCCCTCAACTCTAAATGAGTGCTCCCGGGCTGGGGTGCCTGGGGACCGAGGTTCCGTGGGAAGCACGCCCTTGGTCTGCACCTGTGGGGCCTGGGAGAGGCTGAGCTGCTACGTAGTCTTAGGGGGCCTCTGCCATCCCGCAGGGAATGCTGGTGCTGATTCTGGGGTGGCTTCAGGGCTGGGTCCTTCTGTCACTGGTTGACACCATGCAGAGGCTCCCCCACCCCACGGGGGTGTGGCATTGGGCTATAGGTTCTCCTCAGCAAAGGGTAATTCCCGGGGTGTCTGAAAGCTAACGTCTTTCCAGAAACTGGGGGGATGGGTCCCTCAGTCTGGAAGGGGCTTCTGAACCGCAAAGCCCAGCCCCAGAGCAGTGTCCCTCTGCCTCTCTCCCTCTCCCCACTGATAGCCATTACATCTCCTTGAGGGCACCCTCCCACCTCCCGCCCCATGGCACAGAAGAGAAAAAGCTCTGGGCGGAGGGGGAGGACAGTGGCAGCTTCGGGGCCAACCAGGGTGGTGGTTGTCTGGGTCCCTATATTCAGCTCGTCCCTATGGACACTACTCAGTGCCCCGGGCTGTCCCAGGCTCTGGGCACCAAGTGCAGCCTGAGCGGGGGCGGTGGAGGGGATTCAGACAGGAAACAAGTGCAGTAAACTGTGGGGTGCGCCGGGCCAGGCGGAGATGGGGAGGAAAACAAGGCAGGGGAGGAGAGCGAGCTGCCGCCCTCCCATTCTAGCAGAGGGCCCGCACATCCCTGGGGAGACTGCGTAGGCAGAGAGAAGAACCAGTGCAGAGAGGAGACTGCGAGGAGATGCAGCCCGAAGGGGTCCCAGGGGGAAAACAGGTCCCACAGGGCCTCCAGGGCCATGCTGAGAACTTCGGGGAGGACACACGACCTAAAGGGTGGCTTGGTGCTGGGCATGGCAGTAGGAACCTATAATCTCAGCATTCTGGGAGGCTGAGGCAGGAGGACAGCAAGTTTGAGCAAGCCTAGGCCAGTTGGTGACTCAGGAAGACCCTGTCTCAAAATTCAAAGTGGGAGCCAGGCGTGGTGGCACACGTCTTTAATACCAGCACTCGGGAGGCTGAGGTAGGAGGAGCGTTGTGAGTTTGAGGCCCACTTGGGCTACAATGCCAGCGCAAGGCTGGCCTGAGCTACATAGTGCGACCCTGCCTCAAAAAACTAGGGCTGGGAGTTTGGCTCAGTGGTGTAAGCGCCTATCTGGCAGGCGCGAGGTTGTGAGTTCAATCCCCGGTGCCGAAAAAAAAAAAAAAATTCGAAGTGGGGAGGCTGGAGATGCAGCTTGGTGCAGAGAGCCTGGGTTCAGCTCCCTGTATCACAATAAATAAACACATTGAAGGTCTCTCTCTGGCCTGTAATCCCTGAATTTGGGAAGCTGAGGCAGGAGGACTACTGTGAGTTCCGGGTCAGCCTGGGAGACAAAGTGAGTTCAAGGCCAGCCTGAGCTGCATAGCAAGACAAAAAAAAAAAAAAAAAAAAAAAGAAAGAAAGAAAAGTCTCTCTGGCTGTCTTGGGGAACAGACAGAATAGAAGCAGGAAGGCTACAGGGGAGGGGACTGGAATACCCAGGACGGTACCAAGGGAGCAGAAGCAAGGCGAAGGGGAGGGGAAGCGGTGAATTCCGGAGATGTGTCCGCACCTTACATCCCGGCATGGGTTGGAACTGGCAGGGTCCACAGCACGGAGGAGAAAGGTGACACTCCTAATGTGTGTGATTGTCCCACCCCAGGCCTCTCCACATCGCTGTGGTGCAGAACAACCTGACCGCTGTGTACCGCCTGGTGGCCCTTTTCCAGCACGCGGGCCGCGAGCTGGACGTCTACAACAACCTGCGGCAGGTGAGGCGCTGGGTACTAGGGCCGGGTCAGAGTAGGGAGGTGCCTCGGACTCAGGTGTTCTGGGGCCTGGAGCCCTCATGCCTGGGATCGAGAGGATACAAGGATCTAACTCCTAGGTGAGGGAGGAGGGGGCCAGGAAGAGAGGAGGGGCAGGCCCAGGACTCTGGGTCGTCACAGAAAAAGAAAGGGGAGCCAGATTCTTGAATCTGGAAGAGGTGGCCCAGAAAGAGGCAGGCTGGGGTGCTGGGCGGGACACCTGTCTCTCACAGTCGCTGTTCCCCAGACCCCGCTCCACCTGGCTGTGATCACCACGTTACCGTCTATGGTCCAGCTCCTGGTGACGGCTGGTGCCAGCCCCATGGCGCTGGATCGCCATGGCCAGACCGCAGCCCACCTGGCCTGTGAGCACAGCAGCCCGACCTGCCTGCAGGCCCTGCTGGACAGTGCGGCCCCGGGCTCCGTGGACCTGGAGGCTCGCAATTACGATGGTGAGTCCTCCACCGTGGCCGACTGGGGCCGTTCCACCCGGACCGAGAGTCCATTGAGACTGCAGAGCCCCCGGCCCAGGTCTAACCGAGTCTCCCCATCCCGCAGGGCTCACCGCCCTGCATGTGGCCGTGAACACCAAATGCCACCAAGCTGTGCTGCTTCTGCTAGAGCGTGGGGCAGACATCGACGCGGTGGTGAGCAGAGGAGGCGTGGCCAGGGCTGGGGGCGTGGCCTAAGGGAGGCGGGTCTAGACTGCAGTGGGGGGGGCTGAGGTTGGTGGGCGTGTCCTACAGTGGGTGTGGGTGTGTCCTGGTTGGGGCTGGACCTGGTGAGTGGGTGGGACGTTGGTGTGGGCGTGGGCGTGAGTGGGGCTTGAAGTGCGGACCGGACGGGAAGGTGGACCAAGCCAATGGGATTCGGGCCACTGACTATGGGAAGGAGATGGCGAAACTAAAAAGACCTGTCCTTCCCGTCGCAGGACATTAAGAGTGGCCGCTCCCCGCTCATCCACGCCGTGGAAAACAACAGCCTGAGCATGGTGCAGCTACTGTTGCAGGTGGGAACGGCTCCGCGCTGTCCTCCCCCACCCACCCCACTGCCCGACCGATCGATCCAGACCCAGGACCCTGTCCCCCAGCGCGCCCCTGCCCGGCCACGCGCCTGCTGACTCCCCACTCGGCCCCCCGCAGCACGGCGCCAACGTGAACGCGCAGATGTACTCGGGCAGCTCGGCGCTGCACTCGGCGTCGGGCCGCGGGCTCCTGCCTCTCGTGCGCACCCTGGTCCGCAGCGGCGCCGACAGTGGCCTCAAGAACTGTCACAACGACACGCCGCTCATGGTGGCGCGCAGCCGCAGGGTGAGTGCGCCCGGGCCGGAGGGTCGCAGAGAGGGGCGGAGGCAGCGGGGGAGGGGCTTGCGGTGATGCCCCTCTTTCCGCAGGTCATCGATATCCTGAGGGGCAAGGCCACCAGGGCCGCCTCCGCCACGCAGACCGAGCCCTCCCCGGACCGGAGTGCCACCACCTCCCCCGAGAGCAGCAGCCGCCTCAGCTCCAATGGTGAGCGCCCTGCGCCCGCGCGCGGCCCCAACCCCCACTCCTGGGCCTGGCCTTACTGCCCCACTCACCGTCCGCTCTCCCCCGCCCACAGGTCTCCTTTCCGCCTCGCCGTCCTCCTCGCCCTCCCAGTCTCCCCCCAAGGAACCGCCCGGATTCCCCCTGGCTCCCCCCAGTTTCTTCCTTCCTCCGCCATCTCCACCTGCTTTCCTGCCCTTTCCTGGGGTTCTCCGAGGCCCTGGCCGGCCGGTCCCCCCTTCCCCAGCTCCAGGAGGCAGCTGAGAAGGATGGGGGGGCAGATCTCGAACTCATGGGGAGGGGCCTCCCTGCGCTGGGGGGGGTCTGTCCTTCCGGAAACTGTGAAGATCTCATTCTGCCCCCCCCCAACCTTCAGAACAAGGATTTGCACCAAAGCACATGCACCTACCCCTGAGCCCCTCACGTGCATAGATCGTCCCCCGTGTTGTCCCACCAACCAAGGACTGTGGCAGTCTCAGGCACTGGCCCCCTGTCTGGAACTCCACCCAAATATTCGTTTCCTGTCCCCTCCCTGAGCTGGTGGAACCAGGGCGCAGCCCCTCCCCTGCCCGCAGTGTCCGGATGGATGAGGAGAGAGGGGTTAGGCAGGCACTGGTAACTGTAAATTATTAGGCACGTGGTTTAGATTTCTTTTGTAATAAACTATTTTTGTACCATATCCCTTGTGTGGCTGGTCCTGTCCTGAGGCGGTCGGAAGGACGTGTGTCTGTGCGTGCACACCTGTGTCACACAAGTGTCTGTGA
>RJWM01046527.1:0-12961 GCA_004363535.1 Dasyprocta punctata
TCTCCCTTAAGGTTATGGAGATTATTGGGGCCTCCAATCAACAAACAAGAACTGGTTTAAAATGTTACCAGGCAGCTGCTTTCTTATTTATCAAATGGAGTCCTGTCCAACAATCTCCTCCCCACCAAGGAATTTCGTTTATTTATATTAATAATTTTTGATGTCTTATGAAAAACCCAATTATAACATTTAATGTATTTTTTTGAACAATGAGAGACTCTCAAGTTATGATCCAAAAATGTAAAAAGAAAAAAATGAAAAAGGAAAAGGAAAATTATTGAGCTCAAAATAAAAGCAACAGCTATTTACAGAATGGACAAATGGACAAACATGGACAGATGATCTGTACAGATTTGAACTCAGAAACAGAGTCGTTGGTGTCCGCAAGAACTCTCTAAGTTCCCGGGGGCTATTTTATGCCCCTTTGCTGAAACTAGCTTGCTTTTTATGCCCCATGTCCTCGGGGTTGGAACACCTGTCACCTTGAGCACCCCATGCCCTCAGGGCGTTTTTTAGGTGCTCTGTGCCACTTGGGCACTCCTGTATGGGCACTTGTGGTTTTGGCTCCACAGATGTGAACGATCACTAGCTCAGCTGACTCCCAACAACACCTTAACAGACAGGACAAACAGACAAACAGGTACACAGGCAGACTGACAAACATCTTATAAAATCAGAGTGCACTCAAATATATTTTAGCCAAATTGAATTATGCTGATTTTTTACAATTGTAGAATTTGTAATTATAAATAGACTAATCAGATTTATTGTAGACCAATTAGCAGAGATCTCTTATAAAATAATTTGGAAAGGACAAAATCTTATCTATAATTAACATATAATTTTTAATCATAGGATTTAGCATATACTCTTATTTATTTAGACTTTTGGTTTTATTGTTTGTTACCATCTTTTGGGCATCTTGGGTCAATTAAGTTTGGCTCTAGCTTCATCTGTTTTTATCGGTTGTGGTGTGGCTTCCGAGGCATCACTATCATAGGACTGAGCATCTGTTTCTTGAGGTGGAATCGCCTTCTTCTCTGGGTTTGAATTTATGATACAGCCGGACAGCCCACTCTGGCACCCAGATAGGCCATTTAGCATTTTCTGGGAAAATACAAGCATACTCTCGACCCCAAATTAGCAGTGAGCTAAACAGAAGACTGTAGCTGTGGATGAAAACAAAAGTAGCAAGCACCAAGGAAGGAAGCATAAGCCTCCCTTTTTCCCCTGACATTGTAATCAGGCAACACTCAAACCATCTCTTTGCCCTACTCCTACACAGTGTAAGAATGTTTACAAAATGAGAACCCTGGCCCCCCCACAGAGTCACTAAGCCAAGCTTCCAAACTTCAAGTTGATACAATGCATCAACCATTCCCATCCACCACTGTTAGCTTGGCAACCAGAAACATTGCTTTAAACCAGTTTCTAGCTATAAAGGCATGCTTTTGCCCTTGCAGCTGAAACAAGCAAGATTGTTTTTTTACCTCCCTTGTCTGGACCAAGCTCCAGGCTTGGTGGAGCTCCTTGTTTTTCTCCCGTGTTGGGGGTCCTGAGAAGTAATGATAAGAGCAGAGAGCAGCAGTTTCTCCCTGCTAGATAACTCTTTTAAAGTCTGTAGAGGTCCAGCTAGATTTGTGTTGGTTTTTACCTAACTGTGTTCTAAACTGTTTTCCCATTTCCTCTGAAGTATGTAAATTTACAATTTCTTCTTTTGGAAGCAAACTTAAGAAATTTAGCAATTCAGTGTAATGAAAACTAAAATTGACTTAGGAAAGCAAAAAAGACCTAAATAAACGTAGAATTACATTAATCGCGAATTCGAAACAAGTATGATTATTAAGACCCTGTCTAGTCTAAATTCACTACAAAAATGTAAATACTAGAATGAAGCACACCAACAGTTCCATTGATTTTTTAGAATATATTTGCCCGTATCTAACACTTGGTAAAAGCGATACATTTCTTCCACTTTGGTTTTTCCTAAACCAATTTTCCGTTGAAGTCTCTTAAGCTTAGTTGTCTCAGGCTTCTCTCAAGCCGAAGTCTTTAGCTTCTTCTTTCTTTCTTTCTTTCTTTCTTTCTTTCTTTCTTTCTTTCTTTCTTTTTTATCCTTAGTCGTAACCTTTATTCCTCTCACCCTGAGGGCATCACTGAGCCCTGGCACGAACATTTATGTTCACTTAGCACTTGCCCCATAATTAGGAGAAGGGAAGTGGATGCCGTCTTACCGTGATTCTGGCGAGCGTAAGGTGGCCGTTCACGTGAATCACGCGAGCGCTATCAGTCTAGCCTCGCTGAGGGAGAAGTTGACCCGGGTCCTCTTTATCTTTCACCGACAGTCTCTCATGTGATCTCTCATGCCTCGAGCCCCACGTTGGGCGCCACTTGAACCTGCCTGCAGGTCCTAAAAGAAACGGGGGTCTCCAGGAGAGGGCATGGAGATGGGGGAGGGCAAGGCTGGGGAGAGAGAAAGGAAGACAAGACGAGTATCCGATCAAGTCTTCGTTTATTGCGGAAATGTTCAAGGTTTATATAGAAAGGGGAGTGGAAGCTGTCATCGTATGGGGGCGTGGACAGGTCGTCGCCATTTCCTGGCGGGACAGGGGAGGATCATGGGAAATGTGGGCTGACGCACCGGATGCCCACAGGCCAGAGAGGCGGGGCGGCAGCTGTGAAGCTTTACCTCTCTCTACACAGACCAAGGCTGTGGTGGATGGAGGTGCTAGCCCAGCACTCATTTCTCTCTGGGCCTCTCCCCATTCCCACAGCAGTGAACAGGCTGTCTGGGCTCTCTCTAGGAAACATCACACGTGGTGGTTCAGTCTCCTGAGACTTGGTTATCAAATATGGTGCAATTCACCCACTCTTGGCTCTTCTTGCAGTTCCCGATATGTCCTCTTTAGCAGGTGGTTACTTACGTAATCTTACCCGGACACTTTCAAACCTTCGCTGCAACAAGAATCCTGCACCCCCGTTAGATGCTGTTGAGCAAATTCTTCCTATCTTGGTTCGTCTCCTACATCACAATGATCTTGAAGTATTAGCAGATACCTGCTGGACTATTTCTTACCTTCTGATGGATCAAATGAATGCATTGAAATCACTGTGAAAACACGAGTTGTGCCCCCTCTGGTGAAGCTGCTAGGATCAGATGAATTATCCATTATGACTCCCACACTAAGAGCCATCAGGAACACTGTCACAGAAACAGATTAACAGACTCAGATTGTGACACATGCAGGAGTACTCACTGTCTTTCCCAGCCTGCTCATTCACCCCAAAACTAATATTCAGAAGGAAGCTACATAAGCCGGGCGTGGTGGTGCACGCCTTTAATTCCAGCACTGCAGAGGCTGAGGTAGGAGGAGCGTTGTGAGTTTGAGGCCGGCTTGGGCTACAACGCGAGCACAAGGCCGGCCTCAGCTATATAGTGCGACCCTGCCTCAAAAAAACCAGGGCTGGGAGTTTGGCTCAATGACTTAAGTACCTGCCCTGGCAGGTGCGAGGTTGTGAGTTCAATCCCCGGTGCCGCAAAAAAAAAAAAAAAAGAAGGAAGCTAAATGGACAATGTCAAACATCACAGCCAGCCGGCAGGACCAGATACAGCAAGTTGCAAATCATGGATTAGTCCATTCCTAGTCAGTGTTCTCTCTTGACAGACTTTAAGACAAAAAAGGAAGGAAGCTGTGTGGGCCGTGACCAACTAACTATACAAGCGGTGGGGCAGTTGAACAGACTGTATACCTTGTTTATTGTGGTATAAAGAACCATTGATGAACCTCTTAACTGCAAAAGATATGAAAATTATTCTTGTTATTCTGGATGCCATTTCAAATATCTTCCAGGCTGCTGAGAAACTAGGTGAAACTGAGAAGCTTAGTATAGTGATCGGAGAACATGGAGGCTTGGACAAGATTGAAGCTCTACAGAACCATGAAAACGAGTCTGTGTACAAGGCCTCATTACACTTGATACAGAAGTATTTCTCAGTAGAGGAAGAAGAAGATCAAAATGTTGTGCCAGAAGCTACCTCTGAAGGCTATACTTTCTAAGTTCAGGACGGGGCTCCTGGTACATTTAACTTCTAAGCGTACAGCTGAGGGAGGCATCAGTTTTTGTTGTGTACTATGTTCAGTTTGTCTGTTAAGAACTCTTTTTTTTTTAAATGTGGTTTGTCATTGTAGCACTTTTTACAAAGAAACTATACTTGAACAGTTCCAAACTGTACATACTGTATGAAGCTTATCCTCTCAAGGTGTTTCTTATTTCTATGTGGAATTTCATATTTTGCAGTGTCCTGTAAATAAAGATTAAATTCCACCCTTTGCTTTAAAAAAAAAAAGAAAATGGAGAGATATCTCACTCTTTTATGTAGGAAGAACTAAAATAGTGAAAATGGCCATACTCCCAAAACTATTACACAGATTCAATGCAATCCCAATGAAACTTCCAATAGCATATCTCACAGAATTAGAACAATCCTAAAATTCATCTGGAACCAGAATAAACCTATAAGAATAAAGGCAATTCTGGGCAGCAAAGACAAGACAGGAGGCATCATAATCCCTGGCTTGAAATTATACTATAAAGCTACTTTGATAAAAACAGTGTGGTACCAGCAAAAAAAAAAAAAAAAAAAAACAGACCGGAAGATCAGTGGAACAGATTACAAGATGCAGAAACAACTGCAGACACACTAAGCCACCTTATCTTTGACAAAGGTGCCAAACACATTCACTGGAAGAAAGATAACCTCTTAAATACATGGTGCTGGAAAAACTGGCTCTACACATGCTGAAGATTAAAATTGGACCCACATCTTTCACCATGTACTAAGCTAAAATTGGAATGAATCAAAGATCTTAATATTAAAACAGAAACGTTAAATCTGTTGGAAGATAGAGTAGGTAAAACTCTTGAAGACATTGGTGTATGCAAAGACTTTATGAACAAAACCCAGATTGCACAGGAACTATCACAAAGAATCAATCACTTGGATCTTACCCTATTGAAAAGCTTTTTCACAGCAAGAGAAACCAACAGCAGAGCAAAGAGACAACCCACAATATGGGAGAAAATGTTTGCCAGCTGTACCTCAGACAAAGGGTTACTATCAAGAACATATAAAGAAGCCGGGCGTGGTGGCGCACGCCTTTAACCCCAGCACTAGGGAGGCTGAGGTAGGAGGAGCGTTGTGAGTTCGAGGCCGGCTTGGGCTACAACGCAAGCGCAAGGCCGGCCTGAGCTACACAGTGCGACCCTGCCTCAGAAAACCAGGGCCGGGAGTTTGGCTCAGCAGCTTACGCGCCTGTCAGGCAGGCGCTAGGTTGTGAGCTCGACCCCCGGTGCCGCAAAAAAAAAAAAAAAAAAAAGAACATATAAAGAACTAAAAAAAAAGAAAAAAGAAAACATCAGTCCTCCCAGATTTAAAGACCCAGTCCAAAAATGGGCATCTGTGATGAATAAACAATTCTCAGATGAAGAAATACAAACAGCAAATAAATACGTGAAAAAAATGTTCAACATCACGTTCAAGAGATGCAAATTAAAACAACACTGAGATTTCACCTCAACCCAGAAAGAATGGCTACTATCAAGAAATCAAGCAATAACAAATGGTGGAGGGACTGTGGGGGAAAAGGAACCCTTCTCTACTGTTGGTGGGACTGCAGACTGGTGCAATCACTTTGGAAATCAGTTTGGAGATTCCTCAAAAAACTAGGACTAGAGGTCCCATTCAACCTAGCTATTCCCCTTCTGGGTATCTTCCCAAAAGAATTAAAAACATCATACCACAGTGATATATGTGCACCCATGTTTATAGCAGCACAATTTGCAATAGCCAGATCTTGGAAACAACCTAAATGCCCACTGGCCGAGGAATAGATAAAAAAGATGTATTTTTATACAATGGAGTACTACTCACCCACAAAGAAAGATAAACTGGAGACTTTATGGGTAAATGGATGCAACTTGAGACCACACTCATTAGTGAAATAAATAAGACACACATGTGTAAACATCATATTGTCTCATTAGTGTGAGAAGCTGAAAGAAAAAACATATGTATCTGTGTATGTATATGTATATAAAGAAAATAGTTAAGATAGTTATATTACTGATTTTTCTGAGTTCACCGAAGAGAAAGATTTGCTCTGGTATTGTTCGGACAATTGAATGCAAAAAAAAAAAAAAAAATGTATCTTCAACTTTCCTAGGTAAGAGGCAGTTGGCCTTGAATGAAAAAAAGAAGATAATACACTTTAAGGTTTTGTTGTTGTTATTGTTTTTTTTTTTTTTTTTTTTGCGGCACCGGGCATTGAACTCACAACCTCATGCTTGCCAGACCAGGCGCCTAAGGCACTGAGCCAAACTCCCAGCCCTGGTTTTTTGAGGCAGGGTCGCACTAGGTAGCCCAGGCCCGGGCTTGCACTCGCGTTGTAGCCCAAGCCGGCCTCGAACTCACAACGCTCCGCCTACCTCAGCCTCCCGAGTGCTGGGATTAAAGGTGTGCGCCACCACGTCCCGCTTGTTGTTGTTATTGTTAAAGGAGCTGTTTTGTTGGTTTTTGTTTTGTTTTGTGGCAGTAATGGGGATTGAACCCAGTACCTTTTCACTGATCTACATGCCCAGTCCTTTACTTATCTCTTTAATTTTGAGATGCGGCTTCACTAAGCTGCTAAATTGTCCAGGCTAGGCTCAGATTTCCTGTTCTCCTGTCAGAGTGTCCCAGAGTGATGGAATGAAAGGCATGTGTAACCATACCCTATCTATAGTTACAGGTATCCTTTGGAAAATGGTGATGCTTTTGAAATATGTTGTTATTCTGGTTTGGAAATTCATTTCCGCAGGGAGGATATATTCTGTTGCATAAGGCAGGTCCTAGTGAGCTCAGAGGTGGAGGAGAAATGAGCCCCAGAGAAAGACATTAGAAAACGCTTCATTCCATGAAGCAAATCTTCAAGTCAAGTTTTCACTTTGCTCTGCAGAGAGAAGATGCATTTGGAGGTCTCACACACTCTGTCTTTCCGCATCAGTACTGGGGATTGACCCCAAGACCTTTATACAGAGCTGAGTCTCCAGATTCCCCTTTTTTCTAAGGGGGGCAGTTTGACCCAGGGTCTCTCTGTGTAGTACAGGCTGGTCTTGAACTCACAGTGCCACCAAGGTTGCCCTCAAACTCACTGCCTCAGACTCCCGATTACATGCATATAGCACCATATTTAGCTCTTCAACCCTTTTTGTATTTTTATATTTTGAGACAGACTCTTACTAAATTATTAAATTTCCCAGGCTGGGCTGCAACTTGCAACCTTCCTACCTCAGCTTCTGGTGCTGGACTACAGGTGTAGGCCACCATGCCTACCTGGTCTCAGGCCTTAAAATGTTTCTCCCCAGTCAGGGGCGTTTTTAGGAGATGGGACAAGTAGGCATCGACTGTAAGTCAGTCAGTGCCCGCCTGTCACCTCAGCATGTCACATACATGGGACGTCCGGGCAGCCTTCACTTGACGCCCTGTGGGGAACCACCCAGGTGACTCTCTTTGACTCTCCTTGAAAGAAGAGCAGCTGTCTCCATTTTGGATAAACTTGGTCCTATCTCCATGTATTGATACATACAGAGCTGGCTAGGTTATTTCTTTGTCACTTCAGTTGGCTTTAAACAATGTAAATTAGGCTAGGTGAGGGACTGACGTGTAGTCCTTGAAGAAAGGCGACAGCTGTGTTTCCCCACCCAGTAACTCCCAGAAAAACACGGTTGAGCCGGGTGGAATGGAGAGCTGTGCTCCGCGCTGTCAGCTGGGACCGAGCCTCGAGCAAGAGGCTATGACTTCCCAGGGCAAAAAGGATTGCACATCAGAACTGAAGCACCGACCCCAAAATATTACCTCAGTTGCGTTGTGCAGATTAATCCCTCTGCATTTCCAGCCCTCTGCGTATCACCGCGGTGATCTCAGGCCTCCTCCCCAGCCCGGCACACGGCAGTCACGGCAGTCACGTATTTCCCAACGCTCTCCGGCAGTCACAGCGGTCACGTACTCGCTGCCACTCTCACTGTCACTCATCCCCGGACCACGCCCCTCATGGAGAATTAATAAAACCCGGTGGGGCCCTGGGTCAAGGCCTTTGTTTGGACAAATCACTATTGTGGCTTTATTTAGGACCCCTTTGCTCCCCATAACTGTGTCTATGTCTTAGTGTCTTCATTCTCGCCTTGGGTGGCACGGGGAGTGGTAGATTGGAATTAACTCACTAGAATTTCAATAACTTCTCCTTGGGATTATAAATTTAAACTTCCCAGACCGCAATGAGGACGAGGACAGGAAAAGGGAACTCTGTGACTCCCAGTGTGCGCAGTGCACGGATCCGAGCCCCTGCCCCTGGGGAGGCAGGCACCATCTGCGTCACGGCCGCGGGGCCCAGACTCAGCCCCCCACATTATCCTCCTATGCAAAACAGCGCGTCCTCCCATCGTCCCAAGGGCCTGTGTCTCACTTTGCTCCCGCAAAGGCCGCCTCTCGCACCCATTCAGCACCCCGCGTGGCCCTGACCTGGCATCTTGTTTATCATGCTGTATTACAGAAGCGTCTGCTGGCGGCGCGCCTTGCACTTACCAAGCAGGCAGTGTGCCACTGAGCTACATCCCCGGTCAACATAGATTTATAAGTACTTTGTTGCATGTCTTTAGGTACAGATGTGTAAGCCCAGCACTCTGGGAGGCTGAGGCAGGTAGACCACTCCTGTGAGCCCAGTCCAAGCAGCTTGGCAACTTAGTGAGACCTGGCTCAAAAAAAAAAAAAAAGAAAGAAAGAAAGAAGGAAGGAAAAGAAAAGGAGAGAGAAAAGAAAAAGTAGTAGTAGTATAGTAGTAGTCTGCAGATGTAGCTCAGCTCACTACCACCCCACCAAAGAAAAGACAAGAAAGAAAAGTCCATGTCCGAAGCTCTACCCCAGCCCTTGCTCAGCTGAACCCAGCAGGTAGAGCGTGGGACCATGCTGTGCAGCCCTGGCCTGAAATACAAGCGGAGGGGACCGAGCTGAAAGTAAAACAACTTCAGGTGTGTGCAATCAGTCTGCAGATGGGCAGCCACTTAGAGGAAACCAGCATCTTACTGGAATAGCCCCGCCCCGAGTTCTTATGGTTTGTGAAAGAGAAGAGGCAGCAGGAGCGTCACCCACAGGGCAGTGACAGCAGCCCAGGAGGCAGAGAGGAGGAGAAGGCCAGTGTCCTTACTGCGAGGCTTGAATCAGGCGGGCCTGTCCCAGTCCCTAACCTGCTTGTCAGCAGAGGCGCTACTCTCAGCAGGGAACTCAGCTCAGCACCAACACTGTCGCAGGCAGCACAGGATGTGGTAAAGAAGATAAGACAGAACGAAGAATCCTGCAGATCCTGGGACATCTGGAGACACCCAAACATTTACACTAGACCTTCAAGGACTTTGCCCACTGAGGTTAAAGACTGCCAGAGAACTTTGACCACAGATATTTATTTAGAATCTCCCCACCTAATGTCACTTACCTTCTTTCCATCCCTATAAAAGTGGCACACCTTTCTGTGTTCCCTACAGAAGCTCTTTTCGCTCTCAGTCTGCCTGCACCCAGGCAGAATAAATCCCAGGCCTTGCTGCCCTTACACAAGCCTGGTTGCCTCTCCTACCCTTCCTCCGCCATGTTACACTTACATCGCTAGTCTTCAAGCATCCAGTTTGCCCCTTTCAAATTCTCCCTTCAACCGGGCGTGGTGGTGCACGCCTTTAATCCCAGCACTCGGGAGGCTGAGGTAGGAGGAGCGTTGTGAGTTCGAGGCCGGCTTGGGCTACAACGGGAGCGCAAGGCCAGCCTGAGCTACATAGTGCGACCCTGCCTCAAAAAACTAGGGCCGGGAGTTTGGCTCAGTGGCTTAAGCGCCTGCCCTGCCAGGCGCAAGGTTGTGAGTTCAATCCCTGGCACCGCAAAAAAAAAAAAAAAAAATTCTCCCTTCAGTGGGCGTGGTGGCGCACACCTGTAATGCCAGCACTCAGGAGGCTGAGGCAGGAGGGTCACTGCCAAGGTCAGCCTGGGCTACAAGGTAAGTTCAAGGACTATAGAGCAAGACCTTGTATCAAAATACTAAAAAAAAAATTTTTTTTTTAATTCTCTCTTTTTTTTGTTGTTGTTGTTGTTTTTGTTTTTTTTGAGACAATCTTGCTCTGTAATTCATGCTGACCTTGAACTCACTCTAGCCCAGTCTGGCCTCAAACTCAAGATCCTCTGGCCTCAGCCTCCCAAGTGCTGGGACAACAAGCATACACTTCCATGCCCGGCTTGTTTTTTAAACTGACATGATTTTACAAGTTTATGGGGTAAAGCATGACATCTTAATAAATGTACACAACTGTTATGATTGTATTGGAGTTATTGGCATATCCATCAACTCTGACATTCATCTTTCCTTTGGAAACACGTATTATCCTATTACCCATCTCAAAATACTTGCAGTCAACCAGTTATTGCACTGTGCTATAGAAGAAATTATTCTTCAAATCCAGCTGTGACCCATGCTAACCACCTTCTCCCGACTGGAAATCCTATTTTCCTAAGATGCCCTGGTCATGTCTTTTTTTTTTTTTTTTTTGCGGCACCGGGGATTGAACTCACAACCTCACTCCTGGCAGGCGCTTAAGTCACTGAGCCAAACTCCGGGCCCTGGTTTTTTGAGGCAGGGTCGCACTGTGTAGCTCAGACCGGACTTACGCTCGCGTTGTAGCCCAAGCCGGCCTCGAACTCACAACACTCCTCCTACCTCAGCCTCCCGAGTGCTGGGATTAAAGGCATGTGCCACCACGCCCGGCTATCCTGGTCATGTCTTTGAGTGGCTGACACCTTCTCCCTTTTCAAGGTTTTGGCTGCTGTAGGGCTGGGAGCCATGCTGTTACAGTAAACCCAGCCATCTGCTTCCAGAAGAGCAAGCGGAGCTTTCTCCCTGAGCCGACGGACTGAATTTTCCCAGAGGTCTAGTCAAGGGACTTTTTTTTTTTCTTTTTTTTGTGGTACTGGGAATGGAACTCGGGACCTTGCATTTGCAGGGTAGGCGCTGTGCAGCTGAGCTATTTCCCCAGTTGGGACTTTTTCCTTTGAGACAAAGTCTGTATTTCATCCTGGGCTCAATCTCATTCGAGATCCTCAGCACACACAGCATTTTTTCCAACACATTCATCCTGTCTCCCAAGTGCAAACTACAGCCATTAACTGTGTCCCCACTTGAAGGTCTTCCTGACTGAATGCACCTAGAACCTCCATCGAGGCCAAGCATGGAAGGCCTACACCTCGTTGTGGAGCCACAAGCTCCATTGCAGGCCACCTTCCCGTGAAGACCACTCTCCTTGCAGAATCATGGATGCCACAGGCAGTGGCCAGGGCAGGTCAGGTGCCGTCGTGGCAAAGGCACTGGGGAACCCCAGGCCGAGGTACAGCCAGCCTCGTCCTCACTGTACAGCCCTGTGATGAGCCTTGCTCCCTTCTCAACCAGGACTGACCTACTAGCTGGGTTTCAGACGTTTTTATAAATTCCATTTAGTCTCTGAAATAATCCATACTTTGTTTTTTTTTTCTTTTCTTTTTTTTTTTTTTTTTTTGCGGCACCGGGGATTGAACTCACAACCTCACGCCTTCCAGGGCAGGCACTTAAGGCACTGAGCCAAACTCCCAGCCCTGGTTTTTTTGAGGCAGGGTCGCACTATGTAGCTCAGGCCAGCCTTGCGCTCGCGTTGTAGCCCAAGCCGGCCTTGAACTCACAACGCTCCGCCTACCTCAGCCTCCCGAGTGCTGGGATTAAAGGCGTGCGCCACCACGCTTGGCTATAATCCATACTTTGAATCCATTCCTAAAACCCACTAAACAAGGATCTCAAAATAGCCAGAATCTTCATCTGGGGGTATGGCTCAGTGGCACAAGCATCTGCCTAGCAAGGTTTTGAGTCCAATTCCAGGTGCGCACACACACACACACACACACAAATCACCTTGGGACCCTAAAAAACGAGCCCAAACACTTGGCAGCATACCTGCAAGTGCCCTTAAGGTCCAACTTTGCAAAGGTTTTATCCTTACACTGATATTTAACCCAATACTTCTGGTGAAAAGGTCCTGCCAATTATTTTAAAGCCCTTCTAGAAACAAATCCCTAGCCCAATACTATCCCGAACTGGCCTCTAGCCACAATATTCTACATTAGGAAGGCAGCAAAGGGGACAGATACACCTTAGTGGGAGAGCACTTGCCCAGCAACTGCCAGGTGCTGCAACTCATCCCCAGGGGTAAACAAAAGCCAACAAGATAAAGGCCGGACAAGTCCTCACATGATACTAAGTACGGTACGGAGCCCCCTCAGTCACATGCTTCAGAAGACAAACTAGCAGGGACTGGAATCGAGTACGGATGCCTTAAGTGCTTCACAACTTTTGCCCATGAAAAGTCAACAGTTAAAATGGGAAGACTGACCAGAAGTTTACAAACTTCACTGCTAATACTGTTAATAACCTTATAATATTCAAGTTTAACTTTTTCCAAATATATATTTCTAAGAATCAATACCAAAGACCATCCTTTATTGTAATAGTATTTAATAATAACATTTGTAAACATAAATTTATCCAAAGACATACACGCTCCTGTTTGTTGGGCAGGTCAATGAAAAACACTCAATGTGCCACGCTGGCCTAGAAAAAAAGGCCAGAGGCTTGAGTTCTGTTGAGAAGAAAGGGCTGTGACACAGGAGGCAAGCAGCTTGTTTCTTCTGTACCAAATGTTCCAGGCATTCGGATTCTCAAACAATCAATGGCAGCTTCAGATCCTTCACCTGCAAAGAAACTCAGTTTCAGTCTCATTTTCTGCACCCGCCAGCAGTCATTCAAATCGTAAGAGACATCTTCAGAAAACCATAGGTTCACCACTACCAATCTGCCGGTAATTCCAGCTA
>RJWM01046528.1:0-12296 GCA_004363535.1 Dasyprocta punctata
GAAATCTCAAAGTACTAATAAACAGATTCACCAAAATCCTGGGATACAATATCAAGATACAACAATCAAGCTGGGATACTGTAATGACTTATTGACTGTGTCAACTTGAGAAGTTTAGAAGTTTAACTAAATCCAAACAGCAATTCTACACACTAGGGTGTAGAGGACCCACCCTGGGGCAGCTTGTCACCTGGAAGGTATAAAAGGGGAAAGAGGAAGGATACACTGACTTCTGTTCTTTGGAAGAGCTCCACTCTTTGCCTTCAACCTGTACATAGTCTCCCATATTCTAGAGCAGATCCCTCAGCCTTCTGGCACAGACTTTCTGACTTCCACCACTGACCTCTGAGCCTTCCCAGTGCAGACCCGTGATGCAGACTTGCAGAGGACATTGCCATGGGCTCTAGGTCTCCAACTGGATTCATGCAGGGCATTGCTGTGGGATCCAGGTTGTCAGCTGGATTCTTTGAGTGTCTTGTGTGTGGGCAGATTTCCTGCACTCTTTTGTCTTTGACTCTTCAGATGACTATTATAAAATAATCCTATAAATTATGTGTCCTGTATTAAATCATTTCCCTTGCAAAACCTGACTAAAACAGATACCATCATCATTGTCTAGAGAAGCAGTGCGCTCTGACTGCTCTGAGGTACTCAGAGTTAGGAGCTAGTCCTAACTTCCAGAAACATACCCATGGAGATATATCCACAGTCCAAGGAACATCACGAAGAGAGAGCCACTACCAAAAAGATGCACACACGAAAACTGGAGAAGTATCCTTCCTTACCCAACTGCAAACCATGACTGAAAAACTGGCAACCAGGTGCCATCTAAAATGTTTATCTATTTAAAACCTCACTACATAGATATTGAGTTTGCTAAAATTTCAAAGAAAGAATTAAAGAAAAAACGAGAATTAAAATGATTAGTGCTATCAAAGAAAAAAATGAGCAGCTGAATGAATCAACAACTAAATGAATCGATGAACTCAAAGGAGATACAAATGAACAGCTGAATAAATTAAGGAAAATTACACAGGATATTAAAGACCACCTCAGTAAGATCATACAAGTTATGAAAAAGAACAAAGCAGAACTGGCTAAGAAAACTTCAATCATCAAGTAAAAATCTTCTCAATTGAAAATCTAGGCAGTTGACAAGGTCCATCAGAAGAAAGACTATCAGGAGTTAGAGATGAGGTAGAAGTGCTGACCACTCAGAGATGAGCAAAGAAAAAAGAAAAGGCAGCTACTCTGCCCTAAAGAAGGGTAAACTTGAGGCACGTGTGGGACAATGAATCCACCTGGAGACCATATTGTTAAGTGAAATAAGTCAGACACACAATCGTAAATATCACAGTGTTTCCCTTTTGTGAGTAACCTAAATTATAAATGAATTATGGAACAAAATAAGAGATAATATGGAACAGGGAGATAAATCTTTTGCATAAGGAAAGGGGACCAAGAGATGGAGGGAAGGAGAAGAGAAAAAAGGGGAAGGGGGAAAAAAAGAATTAAAATGTGTGATGTCAATTAGATGGCTATCCTGGTAAAGGAGGCATTTAAAACTCCAAATATATACACTGAAAAAGACTTCTGAACAGCACATTATACTAACGTGCAGAAACTCAAAAGCAAAAACACAGTTTTCAAAAATGCAAGAGAAAAAAAATGACAAATCAGTTATAAACACACCAGAGTAACCGCAGATTTCACAAAAGAAACCTTGAAGGTAAAGGTCAAGAGAGCTTGGGAAAAAGTCTTTTAAGCCTTGAAAGAAATTAAGTGCTTACTCAGATTACCATATCCTTTCAAGGTGGCCTTCGAAGTTGAAAGGGAAATAACCGCTTCATTATAAATTAGAAAATTCGTGACCACTGAGCCAGTATTGCTGAAAATACTCAAGTGAATCTTAAACATAAATGAAGAAGAAAACAACTATGAGATCAGGGGGAGAAGTAAAGTTCACTGTGAGAGAAGACAAATAAATAGAAATCAAACACCAGATTCCAAGGACTGAAAAGCAATCTATGTTACTTTACCTCCTAAGTTTGTGATTAGTTTTGCTTTTAACAGCAGCAATAAGAAATGAATGCTATTAGTAAATATTGTTCTGAGTATAACAGACATATTTTTCCAAATAAAAGTGATTATCCTAGCAAGCCTGTATATGAAGATGATCTGCTTGCTATGTATTTAAGATGTGCTCTTTTGATCAATATGTATGTAAACCTAGATTATTTATTGCCACAAATGTTATTCTTCTGTTTTCTTTTTACAGCATTTTTCTTAAACATAATTGCAATATTTTAAGTACCTACTCATCCTTGTGTAGATTTGAATAATCACTCAAAGGTTTTTATGATACTTGCTGAGGCTGACCGTCTGTAAGGTGAAGGTCAAATTTTCCTATGAGAAGACAGCAAAATGAAAACATCTGATCAGACATAAACACGACTGATTGAGTCTCAAAGGGCAAAGGACCTTTACTGGATTACACAATCACAGTCTCTAGTTAAGCTGCATCGAAAACTTTTAAGGACAACAGAAACTTCAACTGCAAATAACCCATTTCACAGTAGTTTCCATGAGGTAAAGGCTCAGGAATTTTTTTTCTAAGAATGACCAAAAGAAGACATTTATTGGCAAATGTTTCTCACTGGTAAAATGCAAGCCACTAAATGAATCTCTTAGAGATAGATATGTGGTTTGTTGGGTGACTGAACACAACCCAGCAAAAACTTGATGCCCTCCTTTTTTTTTTTAATTCTTCAGATCAAAAATTTATTCTCTCACTTGAACCTAAGTATCAGAGAACCAACAGAAAGGTGGAACTGCCATCTCCTTCAATAGCCACCAAAAAGGACAAAGGGAACAAAGTGGGTATCTGTTACTCTGATGGTGAACTTCCCAATGTGATTTGTATTTCCAAGGGAGGTGAGCAGGGAGACAGAACTATTTGGATGATCAAGAAAATACATCTGTTTCAATAACCAAGTTTCCTTATTTGCTTATAAACAGTTAAGAACTTCATTTGTAAGCCAATCATATGCAAAATTTAAGTGATTCTACAAAATTAATGCTAATTTCAAAAATGACAATTTATTTTTCCTGCACTGAACTGGCCAAGTGGGTTTCCTTCTAAGCCTGCAATTCAGGTAACTGCATTAGAGAAAAGCATTGCTTTTCGAGTTAAGCAGTGAGGCTCTACAACTCAGAAAGCATAGTCGTTCAAGAACTTGATTTACATGTGACGCAGATACCTCATTATATTTATTTTAAAATAAACTTCAAAGAAAACATTGGATTCAGAAATTATCCAATGTGATCTCTGAGTAAACTAATAGGAGCAAGATAAGAGTTTACAGTAATGAAAATATTGCATTTTAGATAATCCATGTATAGAGCTTCTTTTTAAAAAAAGCTCCATTTTCCAGAAATCTCCAGTTTGCTGGTAATGCGAGTGTGAATAGAATGACAGCATACATAACTGATAACAAAGAAAAAATGTTCTGAACATTGCCCAGTAACTGGTCCTTTCCACTCCTTCAGTGTTCAGAAGTAGGGAGACAGTGAATATACCTAGTTATTCTTATAGCTTTAGGGTTGAGGTGACTTTTGTTCACAACCCAGTGGAATTATTAGGTTAAATTGCAAGTCAAAGCATTTCAACCTAATACTGTTTCATCTCTAAATTCTAGTTTTTTTTTCAATCCGTACAGTAGAGGTGATCATAATATCTAACTCATGAAGTTATTGTGAAGTATAAGATTAAGTATATAAAGCAAATGTACTAAATTATTGCCTAGATATATGTTTGACTGATATTCATGGTATTATGAATATGCAACTAAATACAACATAAACAAAACCAAGACTGATACTTCTACTTCTTAAGTTCCATTCAGCTGTCGCATGCTATGAGATTTCTATGAATCCTTTCTATTTCCTCTTTGGCCAGATGCCTTCCCTGGCCTTGAAAAATTAGATCTTTCCCTCAAATTAATTAGTAAACAAACCCCTTTAACTAAATTGTGTGCTTATGAGTGCTTCCACTAAACATTCTCCAAGGAACTTTTGTCTAGTTCCTTTTCTGAGACTACTTAAATACATTAGAAATTACAGAAAATAGCAATTGTGAAGTAGTTATAGATATTGGATGGCATCCACCACTTCACTGATGAAATGAGCCCATCCTAGGTGAATGAATAAACTTCACAATGGGGATGTCTCTTCCTCACAGTCTGCATAGCAGTGGAGAACAAAGCAGGCCATTCAGCTCCTTCATGTTCATTGAAGGCTGTAAGAAAAACTAAGCAACCAAATTTTGTATATTCACACTTTATTCTGTAAAACCAATCATTGAATTCAAACACAACACTACTTCTACCTCTATCTCTTCATTCTCTTTTTGGCTTAAATGCTTTTAATATTCTTTGGTTTCCTCATACATTAATGAGTTAAATAAAAACACTTGAAAACACACTCATGTTATATTTATTTTGTATTCATATTTTTGAATCATCTGAAAGGGTTTGAAACTTCATAAGTCATGCACTGGAGAAATGTGTAGACCCAAGGGCTTCCTACGCTTGGGCAGGAGCTTTCTGCAATGGAATTTCAATTCTGCTAACTCTGGGAAATCAGTTTTTGTTTTTTCAACTGATAATTATGTTTCTGTGTTAGTTTCTGCATCCTGCAGACTGAACATTTGTGTTTTCCATTGGCAGGAAACAAATTGAAGTTTTGTGGTATGGTTCCCTATTGGCAACCTCAATCAGGTGATTAATGGCGCTCAAGTCTATTACACATAAGATGATAGAGAATCGGCTCTGTATTTTATTTTTCTTTGTATCTTACTTATTTGCATGTTTATGAGTTCAAATGAATTGAGACTTCTGTGCCTGTTGTCAAGGAAGGCAGTTCCTTGAGATCTAGACTGGATTTATCTTTAACGTGTGACAGAAGTTGCAGTTCTGAAGCTATGCGTGCCCCTCCATTTTTCTGCTTCCCTCTCTGCAGTAATAAGCCATTACTTTTCTTCAGGTGCGTGTGCAGTATTTTCTATCTAAAAAGTGTATTAATAAATTACCTCTGTTGGGATGAATTTATGGAGAATATTTCCAAACTTGGTGGAAATCAGGGAATTAGAATTTTTGATACAATAAAGTGCTTGACGGAAACAAAATCCTTTTTACAGGAACTGCTTTCTCAGAAACACTTAACAAATCAAGATTCACTTAATTAAAATACATCTTTAATTAAAACAACTTCGAAGTGATATTTTAGGTCTTTTGTCTGCTTTTATCATCTGTGCAATCTGCTCAGTTAGTACAGAAAGTTACGGCTGGCCAAAATAATCTTAGAGAAAAGCACAATAATGCATTTTATTTTTATTAGACTTAAGCTTACTTTGTTCCTCACTGTCTTATTTAGTGTGAGCGCCCTAAACATTATATATAGGTTTAATAAAAGTTAAGGTAAAGTTGCTCACTCAGCCTTATGACTTCAATATGAGGAATTCCTCCAAAGACTCCTGTACTGAAGTCTAGATTCCCAGTGCAGCAATGATCAGAGGTGGAGCCAAGAGGGGCAATTGGATCATGATGGTGCTAAACACCCCAAGGAGTTGATCCATTGATGAGTTCATAATGAAGGGGCTGTTTGTCGATGGGACCTGTTTGAACAAAATCTCTGGGGAGGGGTGATTTTGTTCTATCTCTCTCTTTCTCTCTTCTCTCTGTCTCTATCTCTGTCTCTCTGCCTCCCGTCAATCACAGGTGAGCAGCTTTCCTCTATCATGCTTCTCTTGCTATAGTGTTTATGCCTTATCACAGGTCAAAGAGTAAACCAGTCAAAATAAACCTTTCATTCTTTAGGTTATTTTCCCCAGGTATTTTGTCATGGAGTTGGATAGGAAGCTAACTAACACACCATCAACATAATTTTCAAGTCTTTGAAAAGATTTATAAACTGGACAAAAAAATTGAATAACTATTCTGACAATTTTTTAAATCACAGTTGTTGCATATGTAGGGTTTTGAACAAAAATTATTTTTTAGATTTTATGTAACTAACCCAAAACTTGGATAATTATCATTTTCTTTGGGCATTTCTTTAATTTCTCAGTAATATTAAATGCTGAAACATTGGTTCAATGCACAATTATAGATTTTTATATTTGACTTCTTATTTTTTATGTTTTTGAGGGATGATAGTTTTGTGTCATGGTAATAGTTATAATTTTGTATTTTAAAAACATGAAAGAAATATGTTTTGAAATATGCTTTCATGAATTTCAGAACCAGCTAAAATTCTCATGAATAGCAACTATTTCTCAATGAGACATCACCAAGCATTTCTCTCGAATTGTTATTATTTCTTTGGCTATTAATGTTATATTTAATATGCATTGTTGAGATAATTCTCTGAGAAATCATGACAGAGAAGCATAAATGTGTAGACAGAGTAATAAAATTTGTGTTTTATTAATATATAAAGTGCTACAGTATCTTATTTTATAATATAGAAGAAGACAATGAAAAGCAAGATGTGAACAGTCGTGAAAGCATTTGAAATGTTTGTGGGAAGGAGGTTTTTACTTGCTTTGGATTATATAGCCTGCAAATACTGGATCTGTAAAGACACAAAGGATTGCATAAATATTTTTGCCAGAGCTGGCTCAGTTTAATGTGCCTATTTTAAAAATGCTATGAAGCATTAATTGCCAAATATTCATGCCAAAATATAATTTTACTTTCTCTCTATTAAAATGATTAACAGCATATATGTATATTTACATTGTATGTGATTAACAGTATATGTTTCTGTTCAGTCTGCTCAGATAGCAGAAAACCTATGGCCCACCAAAATAATTTTATCTTCAATATGACTTTATCATGCCCTTCATTATTAAAATTAGAAAGGCATTTCTTCACATGAGGAAGAATTAAGCAGTACCAAGCATTCAAAACTCCATCTTAATCTGACGGTCAAGTATCTTGTGGTTTTTTTTTTTTATTTCATGCTGACCCAAGTTTGAGCTCTCTATTTAAAACAAATGAAAATTATGGAGATATCACTTATACTTAAAACTATATTTTATGTTTTTGAGAAAAAGTCTGAAAATTGTATAAATTTGTTCTTTCACATTTATAAAAAAGACGTAAGTTTTGTTACAGAGCATATTTTTAAATTATCCTAATACAAGTATAAATCATAGGAGCTGTCAAATCAAAAAGGATGCTCACAGTACCATAAGTGAAGATTGAAGAGCTAAGCTTTTATTAATGGAAATATTTAGGTAACTGCACACTTTGAATATATACCTGGGGAATTTGTCAATGACAATGCAGTCTGTAATTGCTTTTACTCTCATGGGAAACATTGATCAAATTCTTGAAAATAGCTAATATTCTACCCTAGTAAAGAATTTTACTCTTTCAGTTTCTGATGTTATTGGTGATAATAGTAAATTGACAACAGTCATTTAGTATTATTTTAAAAAAAATTCTTGCTTGCCTCTGATACTTACCTGAGGTTGTACCATAAGTTGCAAGCTAGGATTTGTGTATTAAAAAATAAAAGCACAGTCAGTGTACCACAAAAAGAACTGTACGAGGTAATTTGATCTAATGGTAACTCAAAGAATAGATTCTTAGTTACAGGCCCCCAAAGTGACATTGCCTAGCCAAATTTCTGTGTGCTCCAGTTGATTGAGTCACATTGCTTCTAGACTTCTCAGATTACTTTTAGGTACAGAAGAAAAATATACTCCATAAAAACACTCCGATGATCCACAATCCAGCAAAGCAAGAACTAATTACCCAGAATTAAGCTAGTGCTGAGTGGAACTGGATTGTGGTTATTTGTTTAAAATCTTGTTGATAATATTACTAACATTCTATTTTTATGAATGTATAAAGTCACTATCTCTAGTTCTCAGTTTGGTCTTTTAAAAGCTAAATGACATTTTAATAGTATCTGATTGTTGCTTACCCCCTCTTCCTCCTCTAACATTTACCCAGGAAAAAGAAAACAAGAAAGAATGAAAAAGATCCTCTTGTTTACCGGAATGTAATTGATTATCTAGCCAAGGTCATAACCAAGGTAATATATTTGAGAATACTTTTCAGGTAATTAGCCGTGCAAGCCGATTGAACTTGACAGTTGATTTCATACATGAGCTAGTGACTTTGTGAAATGCTTTGTCATGTGGCAGGTGGAAAAATCACTCTATTGGCTCTAACTGCTCTAGCTTGACATGTGGTTTGCAGACTCCCATTCTGGAAAGTGATGACGTGGTCATTTCCTGGCGACCAAGAAAGATGAGTGAATTTGTGAGAACTCAAGTAAAGAGGAATTTACCCAAATTTATGAGGAATGTAGGTATAAGTTTCCTGGGGTTGGTTTCTTAGCTTTAGGATAGAAGAGGTAAATGAAAGGCTCTTCCAAATTCCAGTTGAGAATTTTCTCGCATTTTAATATGCTCAGGAATAATGGGTCTAGATTTGTAGAGCAAACTCCTAAAACCTTGTATGATGCTCTCTGAAGCCTATGTGTAAGTCATCAAATCAAATCCAAATACACAAACCAGTTTGTGATCAAGGAAACTTTTGAGTGCCGGGCCTAGTGGCGCATTCCTTTAATCCCAGCCCTTGGGAGGCTGAGCTAGGAGGAGCATTGTGAGTCTGAGGCTGGCTTGGGCTACAACAGGAGCAAGGCTGGCCTGAACTATATAGTGTAACCCTGCCTCAAAACACTTGGGCTGGGAGTTTGGCTCAGTGGTTTAAGTGCCTGCTTGGTGGGCACAGAGTTGTGAGTTTGGTCCCCGTACTGAGAAAAAAGCAAACAAGCCAACCAACCTTTGGAGATCACTTGTGATCACAAAATGAGAAGCCTGAAAATTAGATAAGATAAAATTGTGTCTTTTTCAATATTATGTAATCAAAGAAAGCTCAAGGATGATCTAAGAGAATGACTTCACATGATGAATTATTTACTATGATTTGCAGTACCAGATTTAGTCACATTGCATACTAATTTACAGTTTTTTCAATGAAGATTAAGCATTAATTCCTGTCAAGTATAAAAATAATCCCTATAGCTACAGATTATGGTTTTATTTGATTTTAACAGTTTTCAATCTAATGGATTGTAACAGTTTTTTGTTTATTCATTAAATCCCAGAGGTCACATTCTCCTTTTAGTGAATTAAAATTTGGCATGAATTTGTTTGTGGGCGGCATATTTTTCAATATGTCAAAAATTATATTTTATATGCAATATTATACACAGACTAAACTAGAGAAAAGAAGGAATATCTTAAAAGTTAGAACTTCTTAGCACTATCAGCAAAATATGGTTTTAGATTAACTCAACTGCATGTGTCTATTAGTCATATAATAAAGGTATATGGAATACAAAAATGAGTACATTTAGAAAATTTCCTGTTTAAAACTTTGAAAACAGTAATTTTGAAGAGAAACAATGGGGCTGGGGATATAGCTCAGTGGCAAGCTCCTGCCTGGTAAGCACGAGGTCCTAAGTTTGATTTTCAGTATCAAAAAATAGCAAATAAAAAATAAACCAATACAGTAGAGAAATAGTGTATGTAATAAATGTTCTAGTTCTTATTAAGTGGATTAATACATATTTAAATTACATTTAATTTGAACTTTTTTTCTTTTTACTTGAGAATAATGGCTATTTTCTAAAATACTGTCTTGCTCTAGATATTTGGGAAACTTTGAAACTTAAAACTTGGCGTGACATTATTGTTAATATTGTATGTTTTCAAGTTAGCCACCAGAAGTTTTTGTAGTAGGATACTGTTTCCATTTTTCTACTTCTTACTGGCGTGGTAGTGTGGTACACATACAGAATACAGCTACTATGAAACTTAGATATATTTCCAGGTGTTTAAGAAAAAATTTTCAACTAATCTCCAAAGACCATTATTTTAAAAATGAAAGGAACTCATTTTATATTTAGTCCTTGAGTTTTTTGAGAAATTGTTATAGAAAGAGCAATCATTTCTTCTTTACCAATTTCATCTTTTGCCCTTGTCTTTTTTTCTTGCTTCATAAATTTTGGCTCCATACAGTACTATTTCAAATGCCACAAAAATGTGCATGTGAGCATAGTCACTTTCATTTTAACATAAAATATTGATGCTGATATTGGGCAATGGTTAAGCATTATGAATCAAATATATTCAATGTCCATTAACTCCATAATTCTAATAACATTTAAATAAGGAAATAAAATTAAAGCGTATCTTCAAAAACCACAGAAAAGTTGTTTCTTATGCTCTATTTAGCATAGTCTTCCTCTTGAGTTCATTTTCCAATTTTGCAGATGAATCTCTTAAATGTTATAATTCCATGGCGTTTCTTTTCTATTTTTATAAGAAAATACAACTTGTTTTTTTAACAATTACTTCAATAAAATTGTCAAAATTTCAAGCTGAGACATATCAAATGAAAAAAGAACATGCTTTCCTTTAGAAATATTGACAATACCCTGTGTGTAAAACATCATAAAAATCTACCTAGAGGGATATTACACATTAGCTTAATCTGATAAAAAGTGATTTATCCCAGTGGAAAGATATTGAAAAAAGTGGGATTTTTTTGCAACTTTTCTCTCAAAAGTCATAGTTTTTGAAAATAAGCATTTCAATGATTATAAGAAGGCAACCATACTTTCATTGTGTTTCACAAAGGCATTGACTTACTGTCTGAATGAGGGTTCAATTTAATTTCAAAGGCAGTGAAGTGAGGTATTTTGAATGCTCCTTTCATAACAAGAGAGGGTACCTTAACATCATATTTTAGTAAAATACAGTATTTGAGCCAATCTGTTGATGATCAGAAAATATAGGATGCTGCTGATACACATGGGAGCTCTAATTTAAAGGGCTGGCACTCTTTTACCCTTGCACCAGATGGTGACACACTAGGCCATTTGGACTGGCAACTGGGTTCTGGCAATCACTCAACTGCCTCTGTCTCTACTACTTTCTGGAGTTACTTCTAGTATTCTTGGCCAATGACATGGGCATAATCAGCATCAATCTTCGAGCTCAAAACTTTATCATGACCTCAGTACATTCTAACTTGTCTGTTCTAAACTTTATCATGGCAAATAAAGCAATAGTGAATGTTATTCTGAGGAAGGCGTTTTGAAAAATGTTTCCATCTAAATGCAAGTCTTTAAAATATCTGAGATATAAGAACTTCAAGAAATGACTGAGCAATATCTGCCTCAACTGGTCATCTTACTGAAGTATGGTACCCCAAGTGTTGGGAATTGCATTGTGCAGTTTATCTTTTTATAGCAAAAGGTGCGAGGAGTTGAAGAGGGTTGGGATTAGGTTTAGGCTCCAGAATCCTGACTGTGGACATGTAGATGCAACTTTTGCCAGTATGAAAATTTTATAAACTCTGTTGTTAAAAAAAAAGTAGATAGAATGGAAAGAAAAGAATTATGTCTACATTTTCCCAGGCTCATTGGTAATATTCCTTGCATTTATCAACATATAAAATGTAAATAAAGAATTAAGGATTCACTGTGCTCTATCTAGGGTCTGGCATGCCACATTTTTTCTTTCCTTTTTAACTTCCTGGAAATGAATTCAGCCTTTATAATATTTTGCCCATACAATGACAACTTATTTGTGGCTCCATTTTTTATCCTATTTTTTTTGAGTCAAATTTCTCACGATGAAAGAGGAAAGTCATTAATTTCACACAAGGAAAGAATCGTGCTTAGAAAAATGTTTTTAAAAAAGTGGGGGGCCTCCTGAGAAGATACAACCCATGCACTCAATAGTGGCTTCTCCCTCTGCTGTTATTACAGAGTATCCAGCCATCCTAACTGAACAGTTTTGATGACATTTTTTATTTCTAAGAAAGTGATTTCATACATAACTGAAAAATATAGGAACACTTTAACTTTATACTGGGTTAAAGAAGACAGGTTTTAAGAATACTTCTTAAAAACTCAAGGATCCTGTTAGTTAATGAAGTGGCTTAAATTCTTTATAATTCAAGATTAGTTCTGGAGCCGGGCATGGTGGCGCACACCTTTAATCCCAGCACTCAGGAGGCTGAGGTAGGAGGAGCATTGTGAGTTCGAGGCCAGCTTGGGCTACAACGCAAGCGTAAGGCTGGCCTGAGCTACCCAGTGCGACCCTGCCTCAAAAACCAGGGCCCGGAGTTTGGCTCAGTGCCTTAAGCGCCTGCCCTGGCAGGCGCAAGGTTGTGAGTTCAATCCCCGGTGCCGCAAAAAAAAAA
>RJWM01046529.1:0-12295 GCA_004363535.1 Dasyprocta punctata
TTTGAGCGAAGTTGACTATTTTATACTTACAAAGTTAGAAGATTTGGTTGGATATGAATTTTAATAGGAAAATGTATGTTACCTAGGTATTAGCGATAATGCATATCTGAATCACCTGGAAAGCTTTCATTAAATCTGAATTCTTACTTCTCTCTCTCACTCTCTCTCTCTCTCTCCATCACCAAAGAGGTATGAGAATCTGAATTTCTTCCATCCACATAGTTTTTCAGAACAACCATCTCAGAATAAGCCAAATGAGGTAGTATGCTTCTTTCTTCTTCAAGAAGTCAGTTGAACACTAACCTGAAATTTTTACATTTAAACATTGAATTTCTGCTTACATAATCACATTCACATTTATATTGTTGCATTAGCTCTTTCTTTATCACTCTGTAATAGATTACCACAACTTTAACAGCTTTAAACAATATGAATTATTTATTACTTAGCTATCTTAGAAAGGATCTGGATTAGATACGCTGATTGCTTTCTCTTGGTTTTACAAAAGTTAGTCTGGACCAGCTGAGCTCTTATTGGGAGCCCTTAGAATAAATTAAGTTCCAAATTCATTCAGGTTGTTGGCAGAACCAGCTTCCATGGTTGTGGCACTGCAGTTCCATGCCATTCATGGATGTCGAAGATTCCTCAGAGGTCTCTGTGTTAAATTGGTCCACAGGATGATTGGGCTTGACTGTAGACCCTTTAGGAGATGGTTTCTAGTGTGAGTTTCTTAGATCATTGGGGCTGTGCTCAAAAAAGGAACTGAGGGACCCTCTTGCCCTTTTTCCCTGCTCTTGTTGGAGATGTGAGGACTTGTTCTGATATATCCTCCTCACCACTGCTGGTTGCTGCTTTCACCACAGCTTAGCTGGTACAGAACTAACACCTTTGAATCTCCAAAACCATGAACTAAATAAAGCTTTTCTCTCTGTAAGTTAGCTTCCTTAGGTTCTTTCATTATAGTAACATGGAGGTGACTAATGCATCTCTGTTTCCTTGCTGGCTAAGGGCAGGGAGCTACCCTGATTTTCCCTAGAGCTATCTCCAGTTCTTGCATGTGGGCTTCTGATTTCAGAGTCAACAAAGCTCTCTGAATTCTTCTCGTGTTTGCAAGTTTTGACTTCTTTTGCTACATCCCTTCTGCCATTGCTCAAGAGAGTTCCATGTTTTTAGATACTTTGGTGATTACACTGAGCCCGCTGAGATAATCCAAAATAATTTTCTAGTTTAAGGTCTGTGCCCTTAATGCTATCTATGAAGACTTACGTCTTTGTGTTTAAAATATTTTTGTTATATACAATTAAAATATTCACAAGTATCCCCAGGGGGCCATCCTGACTTCCCAATTCATTTTAAGGCTTTTGTGTACTAAAATAAACAGAAATCGGAGCTCAGTGTGAATGACTTACTCCATCTACCACTGTCACTGCAGAATTTCTCAGCTTCTGCGCTACCATGGCACAAACTCCAGAAACAGCTTATCTTAGACTATTTAAAGGCATTCTCTTGGCTTCTTTCTTTTCCTCTCTTTTATGTCAGTCCATTTATCAAAGTTGGGGTCTTTGCTATCTGTGAAAATGCAGTTTAATCAAAGCTTTCCAATAATAATAAATCAGTTGTCAGTACAAGCTTGTTTTGAGCTAAGGAACACACAAGACTGGCATGTATGTTTGAGACCATGATGTCCCTTGAAAGTCAAAGTTTGTGGGAAAATCAGTGAAGATTGTTCTCTAATTTTTGCCACCCCCTCTCCACTGATAATATCACATGAAAAATAATTCAACTATAGATAATGAGGTTAATATATACTAAAAGTCTTCCAGAACTTATGAGACAGGGAAATTGCTATTTAAACTCCTTGGAATATGTAATTCTATAAAATCAGTTATTACAGTTTTTATGTTTCTGTGCTTTTTATCAGGAATCTCTGTGACAGCAGACATGCAGAGCTATGATTCTGATATCTGTTGTGTAAAGAAAATATTGTGATAGCTACAGAATATTTTTAAAAATACTAAGTTATATAAAATTTTGTTTATGGAATTAGTTTTAGGTCATACGATTACACATTTTCATTTGGTGCGATCACATGCTTTACTGTTGTTTTGCTTTATCTAGAAAAACACATTTGAGCAGAATTCAGGCTTGAGTCTTTCTGTCTTTTCCAAAATTATACACTTTCTTTTTTCATTTGAAAGTACTTGGATAGTCATGTGTTATTTTCTTTCTGTGTTAGAGAAAAAAATGGAAGCACGGGCCATAATTCATAGTAATTTAGAATAATTCAGCAAGGAAAAAATCTCTTCTATTTTTATGGATCTTTTTTGACTTATTTTTGTTTTAATTTCCCACCCCCCCCCAAAAAAAAAAAGAAGAAATTTTCTCTGTAAGCCTAGACTCTATGGTGTCAGAGATTGAAAGAATATTTAAAATGTCCAGCTGGTAAAAATACTGTTCCTGCAATAAAATAGTGTTATGTTCTCTGTATGGACCATCATATGACTCAATCAGAGACGATACCATTTGATACATAATAGCTTCTGAGATCTGGCTTTCAGTGCAGAGAAGACAGCTGGTCTCTAACCTCTACCTCCTCTCTGAATTATGAATTGTGCAGCAAGGTGCAAAACAGGACCTCTTTTTAGGTCTCAGCAGAAGAAGATGATGCAGCTGTTCCCTTCTGCAGATCTCCTGCAAGACAGTGTGAGGAGATACTCTATGATGCCTAAATAAAAATAAGGATAGGATTCTAGCATTATAACAGCCACCATGTTTTTCTGCTGGCCCTAAAGGTATATTCTCAGGTTATCACCAGGTTTTCCTCCCTCGGTTTCATGAAGTCACTTATACTCATATCTCACACTGTTAAATTTGACCTGTTACTGCAGCCACTGCTTGCCACAACCCCCACGCAATACTCACGTTTCTCTTAGAAATCCCTGGTCTCCAAAACACCCTGCTAAACCATGTGATGCATGAGATGCATTTTTCTAAGCACCATCATGTGTACACCAGGTGGGTATGAGAGCCCCCTGAAACATGCTCATCCTTGCTTCCTCCCACAAAGTTCTGCAGGTTGTGCAGGAAATGTGAATACCCAGGTGGTCATTTTCAAGCAGGGACAAGTTTCTTTGTGAAGTGTTGGCTTTAGAATGGACCTCAGTGATCACTAAAACTCCTTGACCTACATCACTGGACTAGGCCAGGCCATTCTATTTTATTCAGTTGTACTTTTTTCTATTATACAAATTAATATTTCTGCCTTCACTGTCTTCCTATGAATAAAAAGTGAGGATATGTTTCTAAATTATCTTTTATACTGCCTCATATAAAACAAATATTAGTTTTCTTCCTGCTATTCTTTCTTGATCTCTTTTGTGTTTGTGTTCTAATTTTTTTACCCTGTCTTTCTCTGTAGGCAATCTAAGTGTGCATGACTCATTTCATCCTTCCATAGATCAAGTTCCAACTTGATCGTCAGTTACTCAAGTTAGTCACGAGTCATAGGCTCAGAATGCTAAATTCTTTTTTAGCATGTAATGTTCCTTAATTTAAAGAGGAAGTCCCTGCTTCCAATCCAAATACAAACATGCTGTTGTATTTTTTAAGACCTTTGGGATAAATTTAATTTGACATGCAGCTTGATGATTTGATATCTAAGTTTTATATAAGGCCTTTTATGTTATTGTATCTCTTTTAAAAAAATCTATGTAATCTCAAAACATATACCTGTGTAGACTTCATTTAACAGAAATGACACTCATCAAATGCCCCGAATAGCCAGAAAAGCAAAGGTCTTTAGTACCCAAATTAGCTACTCCAGCAAATAAAATTACATTGGCATTGCAATTTGAAATTTATAAATATTTTATTCATTACTCATTTAATCTTCTTAGCATCTTTTTAAGATACCTGGGAAAGAGACATTTATCTTTGATTTGCACAGGGGGAAATTGAGGCTGAAAGAAGTTAGGCTGACTTCCCAGGGTCAGATGGGCAGGATTAATGTACTATTGGATATTATTCAAGCTTGACTAAAGATAGAGCCCAACTCATCACTGCTATGGCATGGAACCATCCAAATCTCCTTGCTAATCCTGTGGCTCTCTTTGCTCTAATCCTTGTTGCCACTTGATTATTATTATTGTTTTAATAGGAAGCAGGGCTCTTTACTGGTTTGCTGTTGCTTGAAGCTCAGAACATTGCACTTTGAACTCAATTCTGGGACATGCAAACTGTTCTTATTTCATATTCCTGATTGTATTTGTGCATCAATTATAGTTCAGCTTACATGTTTTAAATTTGTTAGCATTTTGATAGCCTAACAGCTTTGCTGTGAAAGCCAATGGCAGAGGTGGTATCAAGATTCGAACTAATTTAATGACTATTAGAAATGCTAAGAAACAAAGTCTAAGGAAATAAACCATTGACTTGTAAATATGCTAGGAAGGTAGTTGAACAAGAGTAATTTGTAGTACAAATTAGGAAACAATTTGTTTTGAATAGTTCTTGACTGATAAGTATAGTAATGAAATGCCACATGATTAATTAATTCAGATAAAATATATAATACCCAGGCTCCTAATCACATCAGTGAAGGCAGTTCTACTTTCTTAGTTTCATATTTCTATTACAGAATCTCAATTTGTCTTAGTTACTTTTCACTCGTGGAAACACAATACCTGACTCCCAAAATTAGGGAAGGAAAGGTTTATTTCTTACAGTTTCTCCAGGGTTTCAGTCCATACTTAGTTGGCTCCAAGGCAGCGTGGCATGGCGGGGCTGCGGTTCATGGCGGGCACCAAACAGCAAGACGTGAACCCAGAAAGAGAGAGAGAACAAGAGAGAAAGACTCGCATTCCTCCCGCCCTTACACAGTATTTTGGCTCCACCCCTGGGCAGGTGCAGCATTCACATCGCCAATCCCAGCACTAGACAAGAAACCAATCATGATTGCCAGATTCAGCCCAGTCCAAATTATATGAGGACTTGGAGGGACACAGATCAAACCAATACACAATTCAAAATATGAAATAACTAGAAACTTTCAATTTCTTATTTTAAAAATATGGATCTTAAATCTTCCCAGAGAGGCTATATTATTCTTTCTCTGACTCTTAACCTAGTGCTTTTCTTGTAACTGCAGGACCCTTTATCATAAATGTCAAAAACATGAGAAAAATAAATGTGTATCTCACGGGAAATAGAAAATTGTACTTAATTTTTAATAGAATAAGGATGTTTTCATTTTATTTGCTTTTCACCATTTATCTGAAGTTATACTGCCATTCTTTTACTGCCTTGGTTTCAAACCTTGTCTAGTCTTTCCTGAAGAGCTCACCAGCTGCAAAATTAGCAGTGAAAAAGCAGAATGAATTTGTCATCTAAGAAGTGTATTTCAAAAAAAAAAAAGCGCCCAGCATTCCTTCTCATATACAGTAGTATAATAGCCAAAATGATGAGATAGCTGTCTGAAGCCAATAGAAATTTTGAATTGAGATTTATTCTGTGAAGACCTAACTACACTCTTATAATGGCTCTCAAAATCAGTAGTGTCTTATGAGTGAGCACAGCCTGAGTCTGGCTTTGAATGATCTCACCAAGAATTTCAAACAGACTGATTTCTTTCAGCGCTCACTCATGTCCTGTGGCGATTAAGAGATTGTTGAAAAGAAAAGGTTTCTCTCCTTGACAGATGGTGGGTTATTGTGGAAGGTATTTTTTTTTTTGTCTTTGTGTAGTTGTACCTTAAATTGTACATTGCATGCTAACTTTCAGGACTGGGAAAGTACTAATGGCCTTGCATGTTTCAATTTCATACCATAAAATTGAAGTTGCTGGCAAAATGCTTAGCATCGCTAACTATCAGCTTCTGGGCTTTTACGATCTCTTAGGTTTTTATATTTGAAGATTTTTCAATAAAAGATAATAGTGTGACCGTTCCATTAGATAATAAGCATAGCCGTAAGGCTCCTGAACAGGTAAGTTTCTATTTAAATGCTAATTATTATCATTATAAACCATTTGGGAAGCAACTAAGTGTGAATTCCCTGAGATAAAGCCTTCCTATCTAAAAATAGGGGGAAATAATTGTGGGCAAAATTTGTTGACTTTTGTAGGTATCTATTATAAAATTTCTTGGTACAAATATAGTCAAGAGGGGGCTAATGAGTAGATCAAATAGATAACAAAGTATATGATATGTCCTGAAAAAAGCCATACCCCCAACATAGGCACTTGCTCACCTGTTATCTGGAAATAATAGCCTTAACAACTTGTGACTGCTATGTGAAATTCTGCTAACTCATTTTTTTCATTAAACTTTCCTTGATTGAATTTTTACGTCTTGCACTGAGCAAAGAGAAATGTGGATAAAAATAATGACTTCTGCCTTTAATCCCAGCACTCAGGAGGCTGAGGTAGGCAGAGCGTTGTGAGTTCGAGGCCAGCTTGGGCTACAACGCGAGCACAAGGCTGGCCTGAGCTACATAGTGCGACCCTGCCTCAAAAAACCAGGGCTGGGAGTTTGGCACAGTGCCTTAAGCACCTGCCCTGGCAGGCGCGAGGTTGTGAGTTCAATCCCCGGTGCCGAAAAAAAAAAAAATGACTTCTCTGTAGAAGTTAGGAGCTATATAAATAATGGAAGCATATAATTATTCAAAAGAAAGAAGAGAAGAGCATAAGGGATACCAAGAAAGTAGAGAAGATTTAATAATGAAATGCCAGGGGATAAGTATTAGAGAAGATGAAGAGGAAGAAGAAGAAGAAGAGGAGGAAGAGGAGGAGGAGGAAGAAGAAGAAGGAGAAGAAGAGGAAGAAGAAGAATTGAATCTCTCCTTGAAAGGTAAACAAAATTTGGACACATACAGAACATAAAGAACGGGAAGAAGGGGCATTTCAAGATGAGAGAGATAGGAAAATTACAAGGTCCTTTCTTGTTCGCATCTAAGTACCCCTTGAATGTACTTTTATTAAAGAATGGCAACTGACTTGGTTAATTTGCAAAACTCAGCAATAACACAGGTAGATGAGGCCAGAGGAGTTGGTTTCATCCACATCTTCAATTTCCTGTCTGTAAGCATTTCAATGTTCAATGTTCCCTGTCGTTAAAGAATAAATTTGAAAAGTACATGGATTCTTTTTCCTGTACATATCCCAATAAGTCTCTCTGTCTCTGTCTCTGTCTCTGTCTCTGTCTGTATCTCTCTCTCTCTCTGTGTGTCTCTCTCTCTCTCTCAATCTCTAGCAGAAGTTGGAGACACTGTTTTCTCTTTATTTTCTTCCCCTGCTCCCTATGCTATGCTCACTGATCAGAATGGACACATTGCTTATCCATTACAATGGTTTCTACAAGGTGATTCCATTACTTTATTACCTCTGGTTTCTTTCTTTCTTTCTTTCTTTCTTTCTTTCTTTCTTTCTTTCTTTCTTTCTTTTTACCTCAGATCTTTATTGTGAACACAGTTCTCACTTCTGAGATCTAGATCTAAATACCTATTTGACCTTTTGTTTCAAATGTGTGAAAGGTATCTTCAATTCAAAACACTCAGCACCAAGCTTGTAAGCAAAGCATTCTTTACAGGTGTCTGTCTTCTCAGAAACAGTACAACACTCACATGGCGAGTACACCAGAAATTTTAGTTAGCCTGCATAACCTTTTTTTTCTCAGTCCCATAGTCAAAAGTACCATGGTCTTGCCTTTAGCTCACAAATAGCCTTTAAATTTGCTCAGCTACCCTCTATTCCATTGCTACTCCCTAGTTTAAGTGATAATGCCTCTTCTTCTCCTTTAGTGGCTAAAAGGACCTCTTATCATCCTCTCCAAATGTTGCCTCCCTCATACACAATCGTTGCTCTACTTTGTGTCCAGTGTGACTTTTACAAAATATGTAAGCAATTCCATTACACTGTAGACTGTTATACTATTCCTCATCCTTCACCACAGTGAATCACGCCCATCCAGGATATCCATTTCTTTTTGTAATTTGCTGTTAACCTGACTCAGAGCTCAGACAGGTAACTCAATTTGGCCAAAGGGTTAACAACAAAAATAACACAAACTGAGATTTGATAACTACTTGTTCACTAGGAGTTGCTCCCTGGAAACCCAAGACAGGATTAGGGAGGAGATGATAGATGTGGACAGTGAGGGAAGCTGTTAAACATTTGTGGTACTCAAGATCCCTAGGAAATATCGTATAACCGTGACTCAATAACAACAGGCCACATAGTTTATGCTATTTTTGGTCACATGCACTCTTTGTCTTCTGTTCTACAAAACTGTGAATTCTCAATAGACCAGGTAAGAAAACATAGGCAACTCAGGAAAAAATGGTTAAGATAGATAGAAAAACAATCCAATACAGCTGTTATAACAGTGATGTCAGATCAACAATGCCACCTTGATGAACTGACAGGTCAGTAACACATTCATCCATCTATGTATTTATTCTTTCGTGTGGTAGCTATTCATTTAAATACTTATTAAAAGTTTAACCTTTGCCAGGCCCTGTGCAGGCAGAGAAAGAAATAAGATAGGCTGTTTTGAAAGACATTTAAATAGCTAGTGACTATATTGTTTACATTGGTAATTGTCTGAAATCTGGGGCATAGTCCTGGATCTTAGTATGAAATAATCGCTAGACCATGTGATTTTTTAAAAACTTTAGTCTCTTCACATATAGTCATCCAAATACACTTTGCTACATAAAATACATTTCATATGTCATTTTAAACAATTCTGAGCTATAATTTGCTGACAATTATAGCAAACTGGTTACAGTAGAGTCACATTTTTCCTGAATTTCAAGAATATTATAAATTATGATATATTAATATTCAATAAATTTACTGACAGCCTCTGTCGAAATGTCTTTAAGTACATGTGTCATTTAATGAAACTAGAATTTTTTTTAAATTTGTAATTATAAGCTCTCTAAATTCTATTAAAAAATCAAAAACTGTCTAATTTGAGTGCAAACAAGCATCCAAATTATATTTATATATCAGGATCATATATTTCACATGGTGTTTTTATTGTGCATCCAATAACTGTACTTTTCAGTGTTACTTTTCCTGAAAATGCTCAGGATGTCTGCAAAAGGCACAGAAAACAATGTGTCAAGTTAGAATAATATATGAATTGCAGAGAAATCAGTTAAAATCAATAAAAGCTGTGTGACTGTAGTTGATTTAAATTTGGTATATTTAGTCTGCTTTAAGATATATAATATGCCTTGCATTCTCAACAGGAGCATATCTTGTTGGTTGGCTATTTGCTATGTGATTGTGGGATGGGAATATTCTATAACTTTATGCCTCATCAAAATCCACTAAAAAATTAATGGGTCATCAAGTGCATAGACAGTAATGATTTTATAATTGAGCTGTTGTGCTTATTAGTGTTGTGCTTGTAGCAACTGAATTAATCACATTTTTAAAGTCCTTCAAAATTTGTACTTGAAAATATTTTGATGATACATAACATCCTATGCTGGTTATTTTACAATTTTGATTATGCTATAAAGAATATATTGTTCATTTCCTCCAAAATTTTTGTTTTGGCCCTGTGGAGAAAAAGTCTAACAGCATATCACTAAAAGGTAAAATCTGCCTGGAATTTTATTTGAAAAAATATGATAACAAAGTAAACATCAGACTGTCTGTCTCACATACTAATCTTAGCTTTTCTTCTGATTATATTTTGGATTGTTAATCTACTTATCGAACAGCACCAAGAAATGGACTGATAATTTCTGAGTGGTGTGGTGGTTATGATGGGGAATCAGTTTAAGACTGGACTGGGGCTCTGTTCAGGAAATGGGCAAGCTTGCTTGAAGGCATATCTGTGTGGGCCATGGCAGCATGGGTATGGCCTTGGGTCTTTGTCTGATCCTGCACCCCAGTCTCTGGGACCCCTTCTTCTTCTGCCTTGCTGCCGTGAACTAAGCAGTTCGCCCTACCACACCCTTGCCCCTAATATGTTCCTGTCTGAGAGTCAGTCAACCATGGACTGCATTCCCTGAAAATATAAGTTAAATTAGGTTTTTACTTGTTTAAGTTGCAGATGTTGGGTGTTAGAGAAATCTAATGCAAGTAGTGAATACATTTTACGCTGGTCTGTTTCTACTACCATTTTATTATGTCCATTTTGACATATCTGTATGTTAGCATATAGAAATTAAACAGTTAAAAATATCATTTGCAAAAAAAATTGTTTGCTTGTTATAGGCAAATGTTATATTGCTACAAAGAATCTAAGATGAGTATATGAGTTGAATTATGCTGTCACACTGTATATAAATACTCTGAGTACAGAATTATGTATTTTGATGACTGCTAAAGTAACGGCTTGAAACACTTGTGTATTTTGTCTTTAGCATCCCTCATTTCATTGTTTTTGATATATATATGTGTGTGTGTGTGTGTGTGTGTGTGTATACATTCTTTTTACATTGCTGATCTACTTTTTAAAAATTTCTTTTGCAGTACTTATTAAACATAGGCTCTTTCCACTGAACTACATCCTTGTCCTTTTTAATTATTTTATTTTGAGATATGGTTTCACTAAGTTGTCTGTGCAGAATTCAAACTTACATTCCTCCTGCCTCAGTTTCCAGGTGCTGGAACGATCTTTTCATATTTCTTTGCATTTTCCTTTTTTTAATGTCTCTTGTAATTGGACTAAACCTTGCTCTTCTTTAACCAGTGATTTGGACAGTGTACCTTCTATTCTTCATTCTAGTTTTTGCTGGTGTTTATAGTTTTATAGATGCTTATTGAACACATGTTTTTTTAGTTGGTGGGAGGGAGATGAGAATCCCAGCTTTCAGGCAAGCAATGGTTACTGCTGGTGTGCAGTCATTGTGGTTTGCCTTCCTGGAGAAAATATACTTTTAATAATAGGCAGGAGAAGTTTTTAGACAGAAGGAACACTCCAAAAAAATAACAATGAGCAAAGGGAAGGTTCTTCTGTAGGGTGGCCTAGTCTCAGGTTGCCCTTAAAGCTGCAGTTTTCAGATCTCTAGAGCAGATCATACATGTGAGCAGACATTTTTTCACAACAGTATTTCTAGTTCTTGAGGGTCCAAGTATGGTACAGGACTAGAGAGAGGAATTCTTCCTGCTTTGACATGAAGCATGGCACAGCATTAGAACCTAAAGACTAAAGAAAGTTTTAAAAAATAGTATCACTATTTCAGCCAATGAAGGACCTCTGTTAATAGCACCTGAATGTCATGGTGGCCCTACCAAAAGAGGGTGTGCTGGGGATGGAGAGTAGCAAGGGAACCAAGGCAGGAGCAGTGGAGCTGACGCAGAACAATGGAAAAGGATTTGCTAGCATGTGTGACTTAGTCTTTGGTGCCTAGAAATGATTAGTGTAGGTGTTTCTGAGAAACTGAGCCCCATAGGTGTGACTGTCAGAAGATAGTTTTTATAGTCAAACCTAAAAGCCATGTAATATCCTTGCTGTCTCCTGCTTAAAAGGGAGGACTTTAAGATGTTTTTATTCCCTCTGTCTCTGCCACTCCTTAATGTTTTCTAGTAGCTTGAAATTAGGTATGTGGGTTTTAATTAATAATATTTTCTGATTTTACATTAAGTATCATCTCTTCCAAGAATAACTTCTGCTCTTACAAATTAATTACATTATATTCATCATAGTCATTGGGCAAAAATTATTTAGCTAATAGTAATGTTTTGTGGAATTCTTTTTTACTGTAGTTTCTTCCTTTCTGTCTTAATACTTTCTGCTTATTTCTTTCAGAGTATGTCATTTTATGATCCCATATGATTTGTATAGTGCAAGCTGTTGAATACCTGATGAGTTTCTCCATTGCTTTTAATAAAAAAGAACTGATTGATATGTCTCCAATCTTTTTCCTCCCTAAAATAGAGACTTAGAGTTAAGTAATTATAGGTCATTCCTACTTGAACTTTTAAAAGATTTCTCAAAATGTATCATACAATACAACTGGGCCAAAGAGAAATTTCACAGACATCTTAATGGTATTGTTTAGGAAAACATTCTTGTTCTTAAAATGTACGTGATAAACTATTAGGTGTTGCAACAACAGTGTAAATGAAATGTTCAGATCTTTGGAGGGAAGCACAATTGTGCTTGTTGCTGCTCCTTGTGATCTATGTTCAAGCCAGGAACCCACTTCCGCATGTTGCTTTGGGTCAGTGTCTGTGCATAGTGGATGTACCCACGCTGACCCAGGCCTACAAGACACAAGACTCCACTAAAAGCAGACTTCAAGTTCTTCCCACTGGCTTTGCCAAAACTTTTTAG
>RJWM01046530.1:0-12287 GCA_004363535.1 Dasyprocta punctata
TTTAACTGTAAAAGGTGGTTACATCATCTATTTGAGAAAACTGAGAACACAAAAATAATTTTCTTCTCTTAAACAGTTTAAAACTCATAAAATAAATTTAAAATACATCATTTACTATCTTTCTTTCAGATCAATCATATATGGGGGTCATTGTTCATTCAAGAAAGATCCAATTAACTTTCTACTCTAATACCATTTATTAAATCAGAGAGATAATCTTTAAAGTAATCCACATTTCATTAAAAACTGAATAGAATTCATAATTTCAGACAGTAAATGGATAGAGGATAAAGAATATTTTGTTTGTCTATAATAGAGCAATAATCATAAGCCAATGCTCTATTACACTCTGCAAATGGGTCTTGATGAAACCAAATGGGATTTTAATCTTTTTTCCTGTGATATAGGAAAAAAAGAGTGCTAGAGATCATGTTACCATAATATTGCAATAAAAGTAATGTAATCCTTTTGATATAGGGATTCACTCGCAAGACCAGTTTTTAATTGCTAAGAAAGAAAGACTGTTCCATGATTTAGCATTTATCTTCTTCAAATTAAAGTATTAAAATTGAGAATCTGCCTTCTTCAAACTCAAAGAATTAAACGTGAGAATCTCAAAGTATTAAAGTTGTACATATATATGTATACATGTGTGTGTTTAAGTATATATATATATATGTGCATGTATATACGTGTATGCATGTATATATTGTGTACATACGTGTGCGTGTGTTTGGAAAAACATATATGAATCAAGGAGGTAAGTGGACCACTCCTGATAAAGCAGAGGTGTGTGTTCCTATACACAACACTGCTTAAATCTCCTTTTCTCATAGCCATGTTCAGCCTTTGTGTGTTTTGCTTTCCATGTAACTGGAGAACACAGTTTAGCTAAGTTTCTTCCACGTAGCAAAGATCCTCTTTTTCCTACTTTGCTGTAATACTGTCCTGATTTTCTTCTGATCCTCACTGCAGGAAGTTTAACATCTGTATTTCTCCTCACACTCTGTTGAAAGCAATCAGGGCTTTTTTTTATTAATGCTCCTTGAAATTCTTCCGAGCTCCTATTCACCATACATTTCCAAACTCACTTCCACTTTCTTTTAAGGTATAGTAGGATCTTGTTTCTAGGTTCCTGAATCTGTGTAAATTAGCTCTTAGTGCTGGAACCCATCATGGTTATGTTATGTTTGGTTATGTTTGCTAAAACAATATGAACTTATTATCTTACAGTTCTGGTGACCCGAAGTCCTAAACAAGTCCTCTGAGACTAAAATCAAGATGTCACCAGGGTTTTGTTTTTCTGGAGACTCAAGGAAAAACCTGTTTTCCTCAACTCGCCCTCTTGAGCTCACACTGCTACTTTTCAAAGGACGTCAGTTTGAACTTTGCTCTGTCAGTGCATCCTCACTCTGCACCTGAGCCTCTCTTTCCAAGGACCTGAAATGACCTGAGTCCACCTGGGAAACCTGGGATAATTTTCCCTTCAAGATCCTTAACTTAATCACAACTGCAAGGTTGTTTTTGCCATGGAAGATGTTATATATCTAGCATCTGGGAATAAGAATGTAGATTAAAAATAATTTATGCATTTAATACAGTATGATTCTCCAGAAATTTTAACTGTTTCAAATTTTATTGCAATCTTTCAACAAAACTGTGGAAGAGATAATCCTTTCTTGGCAAGTCTTGCCATCTTCGTCCTGTCCTGTCTACATAATTTCACATTGGCTGTAAAAAATTTTTAAATCTCTTTAATCACTTAAAGCTATGATCCTAGAATTAAATTACATAAAATTAAATTTAAACTTTGCTGTTGATAATATTTAAATGAAACTGTAAATGACAAAATCTCCTCCCCCCAAAAAACCAAATGGCATCCTTAGTTTGATGCTATTAGTATCAATGTACTCTAGTAAATAATCTTCAGAATGTTCTTTATTTATTTATTTATTTTTGCAATTCAGAATGTTCTTTAATCACATGAAGATTTAATCACAAGGTCCTCTGATAATTATACTTCCATGGTTGATAAAAAGATGGAGATTGAGCATAGATAATACTCGAACTAGTGATTCTAGATGGATAGTGTGGAATAAGGTGGTACAGCCAGGAATTGGTTCTTGTTCCCATTTTCTTTCTCTTTTTGGTGCTGGGATCACACCAAGGGCTTTGTGCTTGTTACTTCTGAGCTGTATTCTTAGTCCTCTGTTACCACATGTTCAAAATCCTCTGCTCCCAATCAGTAGTGAACATCTCAAAACCAGGAACATCTTCTCATTCACAGAAATGGGGCATTGGCTTAGGTTAGGGGCTCCAGACTCGCATAACAGCATATTGTGTAAAAGACATGTTAAATAGAATATGTGTATTTTATTAGCAAGTTTATGAGGTTAAAACATATGATCAATACTTTTTTCATTTTTGTTATAAAGCAAACATGCCTTGAGTCATAAATTTGAAATCAGGGGCCAAGTGATAGAAACACTATTATAAGAGCTATTTACTTTAATAGTTTATTTGGTTACCCATTATCAGTATTTACAATTGCCAATGATAAATCATTTTAGTAACTTACATTGCAATTTCAATATGTGCTTGAACAGAGGGAGATGAAAAAGTTTTTTATTTTATTTTTTATTTTGTTTGTTCTTTTACATCTACTCGGAAGTACTGAGATTTCACAGGGAATATTGGTACATGCCTGTAATCATAGCTCCTGGGGAAACAGGAGGATTTTAAATTCAAGGTTAGCCTGTACAACGTAGTGAGATACTGTCTAGAAAATAAAATTTAAAAAGAGCTGGGGATATAGTTTCTGGGTTCAATTTCCAGGACCACAAAAAAATTTAAAAAATTTAAAAAAAGAGGAACAAAGGAAAGAGAGAGAGACAGGGGCAGAAAAAAGAAGACAGGAAGGAAATACGGTTAATTTAAGGAATGATATTTATTGATATTCTGTATATAAAAGATTTGTGTGTACAAGTATTGTTTTCAATTTTAAAAAAATAGTTATGACAAAGGTAGAGCAAATGCTCTTGAAATCCTTAAAATGACTGCCACTAAAGTAGGAAAATCTTTAGACTATGTAACTGCTAAATAACTATGAAGTTCAAAAAGTCTGTTTCTATTTTCTCATGAGAGTTGATCTTTCTCCTATATTGAAACCTACATTTTCAACACTCATCTTGTGCAAATAGTACTGGAGTAACTCATGAATTTCAATTTTAACTTTTTAGCTCTCAAAGAGCAAACTTTTCCCACAATAGCACACAAACAAATGAAATGGAAATTCATCCACTTAGTTAAACAAGCCAAAACCCTGTCATCCCGAATGTCACTTGCCTTCATAATTTACACTTGATCTATTAACAAGTCCTATGGATTTACCTCTCATTCCCATGACCACTGCCTTCGTCCTAGCCAGTGTCTGTCTCACATGTACAGATGCGATACCCCTTTAACTAATGTGTATTTTCTCTCTCTCTTTCTCTCTTTATTTATAAAGAATCTATATAAAAATCCATAGAACAGACAAGCAGGTTTAGCAAGGTCATGCTACAAGGTTGCAAAGCCATATACAGAAATCTAGTGTTGGCCTATATACAAGCAATGAACAATTCAAATTAAAATTGTAAAGGCACAAGTTACAACATCACAAAAAAGCTTAAAGTAACATTACTGTATAAATCTACCAAAATACATTCATTATCTGTATCCTAAAAACTACAAAAACTAGCCAAAAGTACTCAAATTCTGCTTGTTTTTTTTTTGAAACAGAGTCTCACTACATAGTTCAGGTTGGCCTAAAACTCAACAGTGATCCTCCTGCCTCAGCCTCCCAAGAGCTGGGATTACAGGTGTGCACTACCATTTCCAGTCATCCTGTATTCTTAACACAAACTGACATTATGATCCATTCCATGGAGCATCTAGAGTAATTTTTAAAAGTACAGAAGAAGTCCTGAGTCCCAGCTTAAAGGCTGCAGTGGCGCCCCATTTCAAGCAGTATACAAATGTTGTCCTACCACGGTTCACCATAATCTTCACTGATCCTCAGTGCTTCTTCCTAGAAGTCCTTTATATTTGCTACTCTTTCTGCTTGTAAAATTTCTGGGCAGCTTTTGTGACAAGACAGACGGAGGAACAGATGGATGGATGGATAGATAGAGAGACAAATCGGCAGGCAGATAAATAGGCAGGCAGACAGACAGACAGACATACTCACTTAAGTCTAAGCTCAACATCAATTAAGAGAGGATTTATCTAAAATTCTATCAGAATTATTGTTATTCAGGGAACTTACTTGAAATCACATGGTACAGTTCTTCTTTCTTCGTTGAACTCAACAAAATTTAAAAACTACTTTGATTACTTAATTTGTGATATATATTGTCTGTCTCCCTGCCAAAAAATTAGCTCCGGCCAGGTGTTGGGACACATACCTGTAATTCCAGCACTCAAGAGGCTGAGGAAGGAGGATCACTGTGAGTTAGAAATTAGCTTGGGCTACATAGTGAGTTCAAGGCCAGCCTGGACTACAGAGCTACACCCTATTTTATTTTGTTTTGTCTTGCTTTGTTTTATTTAAAAAAAAAAAAGCTCCTTCAAAGAAGTGGCCTGATTGGGTCATCACTCTCCTCTACCACCTAGTGGCCTGGCACCTGCATAATGTTTAGAATTCATTTAATAAATGAACGAACTTGTTGAGGAAAATATCATGGGTTACAAACCTTTTGTTTTTGCCTATGCCATTCGCAGGGTAAAAATTTGACAGAGGTCTTAAAATTGGTTAGAATTCATCTCCTCCCAGAGACTTTCCAGAAGCTACTGTTGTTTTCCAAAACTCCACAATTCTTTCATTAGTATCCTGGAATACACATACTTGCATTACCTCTGCAAGTTTCAGGTGTTTTCTAGATTTTATGTTCTCACAGCTTGTCTTAGTGTCATAAACTAAATCACAAGCTTCTCAAAATTAGTATATCATTTGCTTCCTCTGTTTAGGATGACAACATTCTTTAAGGGAGTGAGAATAAAAATTTAACTGCCTTTTAAACCTCTTTTCCTTATGATGAAAAAGGGCGACAATGCATGAGAAATAATGAAATTAAGAGCTCTGGCAAATTTTTTCTTCCAACAAATTTTTTTTCCACTCAAAAAATATAAAATACTTTCGATTGGGGAATGCAAAAATAGAGACAGCATTTCTATTGCTAGTACTCTTGTTCTTTGTAGAGTAAAAGGGAAATGAACTCTTTGCATTGTTTTTAAATTGCATCAATAAAATAAATGTGCCATAGGAGAAGAAAAATGTATATATCTTCAGTGCATTGAAAATGTACTAAATTGTTCTACTACAGAATATTCTGCATAACAACAGTACTTGTCTGAAAGGGATTAATACATTTGAGAGGGATTAATACATTTAAATTAAATACCAGGCACAGACAAATATAAGCAGATTGTCACCCTTACCCCTGTAAAATTTATAGTACATCAAGACACCTCACTGTGACATTCTGAGTAATACGAAATTTGACCACTCCGGCCTTTTAATTCATTGGGAAGTATTATATTTTATGACACTGGTTTTTCAAAAGCAAAAGTGTTTATTTTTGTAAGCAGGTTGAAAAAAATCTATCAGATTTTTATTTTTTGAGTACTTTTCTCTATATTATAAAGATGTCAGCGACATGGATGTCGAGAGACCAGGGAAAATACTAGTGCCGCTGTAGGTGAGTTCCAAATCATGAACCAATTTCTTAAGCATTACTAAAATTGTACCCAAAGCCGGAATGGATTCACTTAGCCATGCTCTCACTCCCCTGGCTCAGCCTTCTCCAATCTCCTCCCTTCTGAATTCAGGAGAAACAAAAGTTCAGATCAGCTGAACTGGTGCAGACGACGCAGCATAGAGCCCACAGGCCAGACACACAGGCGCACACTGTTTGCCACACTGGCGAAGCGAACATGAGGTCCAGCAGCAGTGACAAGTGCTGGGGCAGAGAGAGACTCAGCCCCACGCGTGTCAGGAGCACGAGTGACTTCCTCACGGCCAATCCAACCTAGGGACCAAGAAAATCCACTCCCCTACCCCCGCTTCTCAGCCATTGGATAAAACTATCACAGTTGACCCCATTTCCAAAGATTCCGCACTACAGTGTCAGATATGAGGGTCAGGGTTTTAGACCACAAAACCCCCAAGTCTGTACTTTTGTCCTTAGAAGTCCCCGCTGTTCCTAACCACTGTCTTTTGTGAGCTCCCTAAGTCAGCAGCGGATACTTCCGGCTGTCCTGCACTGCAAGCTCCCAGTTGAACGGGGTGGCAATAAATTCAGTCACAGTGGAGCCCACACCGAGGAGCTCCGCTGGCTTCCTGAAGCTTCCTGATAGATTTAGTGCTCCCTTTAGACCCGTGTTTGTTATTTTTGAATGTCTGTCACTTAAAAAGGCATTTTCATCCATCTGCACCCTCAGACAGAAGGGCACCAAGAAAGATTTGACTAAAACAGCATGGGCCACAATGAAGCTTCAGAGGAAAATGCTCCCCGGATCTCTCTTTATCAAACAGTTAGGACACAGACAGGAAAAGTGAAAAGAAAGGATACAGAGAGTGAGTATGAACAGTGCATGTTTTACATGCACGCCTTTAAAACTGATATTTTTTCCTTAATATAGTAATACATGTTTAAAACGTATTCTTGGACTAAAGGTGTCTTTCTTAGCCTTATTCTAGTAAGTTATTTAGCATCTTGATTCTTAGCAGGGTGGTTTTTTTTTGCTTTACTTTGCAAATAATTTTATATAAATGCTTGAGTATAAATGATTTTTTATATGTTGGGAAAAATTTAAATGACAAAATATGTTACAAATAATTCTTATGTGTTGGGAAAAATTCAAATGACAAAATATGCTAAATATTACTGAACAAAATTAAAGTTCAATTGAAGTGACTCTCTTAATTGAATGTGAATGAAGCATACTTCCAGAGAACTATGTCTGAAAATCATTTGCATGAATTTTGTTATTAATTTATATAATATTTACATGAATCAGAACTCTTAAATATAATCATAAAATGCTCATTGAAACCATTGTCTTAAAAAAATAAAGGTACACAGTGTAAGTTCTTTATGACACCACACTATAAGAGTCTTAGCTGCTATTTTACAAATAATTATGTGTATGCATATAATACCAAATTAGGACAACGGTATAAATTATATGTAAAAAGTACAGCATAGACCAATATCAAACAATCTAAAACAGTAAGACTTGAGTCTAAATATACTGAGCATGTGCATTACAGAACACTCCTAACTCATTGTACTAACAAAGTTCTAGCTTCAACTTGTTCGTTCCCTACTCCTGCTGTGGAATCAGCCATTTGTTCCAGAAGCTACCGTTGCTTTTATTGGACGTGTGCTAGCAATTTTGCTCTCATCAGGGTAATACTGCTCATAGCACTGCCAGGGACCCACGTGACACACACACGCATTTTCGTCTGTTTCTCTCCCCTGCTCCTATGTGTAGCTTCTGCCTTCTCTGCTGCCATCCCCTCTCCTGTGCGGGTGGGACTGTCATAGTACACAGACCCAGGGATCCTGCACACAGCCAACCTCTGCCACGCAGGAAAGTCTGACACCCAGCATGGGCCGCCACCCTGCCTTGACAGCCTCCTCTCTTAATTCGAGTTCTCTCCCCCCGCCCCACACTTTACACCTTGTTTGGGTCTGACTCCAGGCCCAGGCTGATGCCCCACATGAAGACCCTTCACCCCAGTCTCCAGCTCAAGCTTACCCTACTTGGGCTCTGAAACCCCAGGAATCCATCTCTGCATGAGGATAGGACACCCACCCCCTGACCTCTACTCTGCACATAAGCCCATTGTGGATGCTCCAATGATGTGGCTCTGTCTCCCCAACCTCTCAGAATCTGACCAGTTCTGTGAGAAGCTCTTCTTTCTCCCCTCTCTGCTTCTGTGGGTCCCACCTCGCTCTGCTCCACCTCAAAAATTTTAGGAGGAATTGTTCAGGAAATAAGGAAAGAGAAGAGACTGAGAGAGAAGAAAAGGAAGAGTCACACCAGCCTTTTAGTGTCTTCTTTCTCACTGCAGCAATCTAACGTTTATACTTTTAGGAGGATTTTTATTCCTAAAATACGACAGCTGGGATCTCCTCTTCAGAAATGTTTAATGCTTGCTAGTTGCCTTCACAATACAGTGGAAATTCAAGGCTCTGTCAATGCTAATGTGAATTTTCTGATTTTTCTTCTTCTGCATTGAGTATGAGTGAAAGTAAACTATTCAACTATTACTTTGTTAGATGTGAGATATATTTTCCAGTCCTATAGTTTTGGTCATACCTAATTATTTCCATCTTGAATTACCTTGCTGTTCATTTCCTATCGACAAAAATAATCTCCATCTTAAAGGGACAACTTAATATCTTACTTCCTCTGTAATATCTTCCTTAGCTTCCTAACCACTATTATGAATAATATTAATAATGGCAATAATGGCAACAAGAATTATAGTAGACACTGAAAATATTTCATATGTCAGGGACATTATTAGAAAGTTCGTATCTATTGTTATGAGTATACTCACCCACAAAATTAACTACTTTCAGCCCATTTTCCATTAAAAATACAAGAAAACCTATGCACAGAGAGAAAAAGTGACTGGACCAAGGTCTTTTTACAGATAATAAACACCAGAGGGAAGGCGTGAATCCAAGGCTAATGCTGTTTCACCAGAAGTGTAAATACTGCTCACTTCATGTCCGCCCAGCAACTTTCCTTTTCTTTTTCTTTTGAGACAGGGTCTCGCTATGTAGTTCAGGCTGACCTTGAACTTACTGTGTAGCCCAAGCTGGTCTGGAATTCCTGGTTATTCTCCTGCCTCAGCCTCCAGAGTACTAGAATTACAGGTGTATACCACCATGCCAAGATGACATTTTTGATTTGAATGGCACATTTTCCATTACATTTTGTTTAAAGGTGACTCATAACTTTGAATAGCAAAAGCTCCCAGTGGACAGAACTGTTCATGTTTAGTTTCATATCTTTGCCACCAAAGACCTTTCCTATGCCTCACACTAAACAGGGAGGAGAAGAAGAAATCATGGATTTAGGAGAAAGGACTAGTTTATAATCTTGCTTTGCCATATGCCACCAGCATAGAAAATGACATTTCAAAGAGACACTTAACTTCCTGGATCCTGCAATTCCATATATCTAACATGAGGTATTGCTCAGTCTATATGATTAATTATACTCTTCAACCAAATTAAATCTTCGAATTTCTTGATTTCAATGTATAATGAAATAACTTTAAAAATTCAAGAGTCAGAAACCCTATCACACCCACATTTCTATTTTCATATATCCGACAGGGCTTCTTTGTTTTGTTTTTGGTTACTTTCAATTTTAAGAAATTAATTCAAAGGTCACACTTGATCATTATCTTTAGTGGACACCAAAGTTACAATATTCCTCTTAACAAAGAGCAAATGGAATCCCCTCTTTAAAGTAAACATGCAAGAGCACCTGTCAAGGAGAATGTCAAAACAATAGGAAATCTAAACCAAAAGATTCTAATCTAAAATGATCTATAACTAATAGAAATACACTAACACTAAGATAATTGGTTTCAGCTTTATAATTCAGATGTGATATGACTTAAAACTTAATTAATGCCTAGAAAATTGGAAAGCTTTGTTTTTTCTATTCAGTTGTGTGCATTCATTTATTTGGTTGGCAAAGAAACCTTTACCAGGGTTCTTTTTCATTTTTTGTGTTTTCTCCCATACCTTTTTCATGTATGCATGATCTTTGCATTCAGCATGTGTCACCCAAGCATTTCTCTCATTGTTGACTATGTTCCCAAACTCTTCTAGCTCTGTTCCCTGCAGTGTACATTAATCAGGAAATAGGACTTTTTATTCCAAAATTAGTCTTGAGGTAAACACAGGCAAGGTAGAATGTGTGGCTTTTCTTTAAATTTTCTTTTTTCTTTCTTTCTTTTTTTTTTGACTTAGTTTGATGCTCTTTTTGAGCAAAATATGATTTGAGGGGTGACTTGCATGTGCTTCTGTGAACTTCAGCTTTCTGTTTCCTCCCTCATGCCTCTTTGACCTCCCCAGTTTGCAGTTATGTTCCAGTGCATAGCTAATCTGGGGAGAAGTATTATACAGAAAGGTCTTCAGATAAGATTTTATGGGCAGAGAGAACGTCCCCACTGTTTATTCTTTCTGAATGTCGCAGTTACCTTCTTTGATGCTGAGACACAATACCCGACACCCTCAAGTTAATGAAGGTAAAGTTTATTTGGGCTCACAGTTTGCAGGGTTTCAGTGCATAGTAGTTGGCTCTAAGGCCAGAGGGCATGGCAGAGGGGTAGTGCAGAGGAAAAACAGTCCATGGCATGATGGACCCAAAGAGAGATCAAGGTGGGAGAGAGGGAGATAGTCCCTTCCAGGTCCTGGCCACACTGACCCACCTCTTCCTATAAGGCTTCATCTCTCACCATCACACTGAGCTCTCAACTCATCAGTGGACTAATCCAGTGATGAGTAGCACACACTCATGGATCCAGTCACTTCCCAAAAGCCCCACCTATGAGAACAACAGGCTTTGGGGTAACATCTAGATAGAAACAATAACACTTTATCTCCTTAATGTTTGGTTCAATATTATTTCTATCCATCATAAACTACAAATTATCATTTATTTTTACTATTTTGTTTAACTCTTTCTGTTGTTTTTCTCTTCTCATATTTGAAACATATCCTCAAATAGCCATATTGATCTTTTCAGGTAAGAGTTTAAAAACCTGAGTTGCATTCATATTGGGTACAGGGAGACAGGAAAAGATAAGACTGGGTAATGGGAAAAACATAACTGCTTCATGAGTCTATTGAAAATACATAATGAAGTGTCAGCAATATAATCCTACAGGCAAACACTTAAATGAACAATTATTGCTTAGAAGGTTCTAGAAAATATTCTCAGGAAATCCTTTTCAGAGTGTTTTAAGCAAACCCATAATTAGAGCAGGCTTACCTCTTGGGTGATTTGATCTTGTACCACCAATCTTCATCAATTGGAGGTCATGAAGTCACTACTCAGACCTCCATCTCCTTTAGTATCAATAAAGATTAATTTTCTAACTATTTTTCATGGATCTCATTCTCTATTTCCTTAATTGTATCTCTAACATTTGAGATTCTCTCCAATATCTTCAAATATTTTTTAAAAGAACCTTTTGTGGAACTAAATATAGATCTTGTGCTGACATGCATGAGGACAGTAGGCCTAACCCTGTTTTTCTTCTCAGAATAGGCTTACTTGCAAGATGTCCCTTGGATGGCATCAGGCAACTTGGATTTAGGGACAGTCCCCATCATTCCAGAATGGATAAGAGTGGCTCACTGTGTTTAAATGGTTCAAACATGGTAGTTTATGTTGAAAACCTGCTTTCCTTCTGGATGCATGGACTCTTGATCCATGCTAGGTAGAAGGTGGCTACGTGACTAGCACTCAATAAAAACCCTGGGCTTCAAATCCTTATCTGGCTTATCTAACAGACATTTCTTATGTGCTATCCAATCTCAATCCTGAAAAGATTAATCCTGTTTTCTGATCCCATAGGGAGAAGTCCCTTGGAAGCTTGCTTCTGGTGTCTTCTGGACTTGGTCCATGTGACTCTTCCCTTGGCTGATTCTGTTTTGTGTGTTTTCACTGTAATAAGTCACAGTCACCCGAATCACTCCTGAGGATGTGCATGAGGCCTGCTCATGAGTTGTGAGTGCTGGAGGCAACCCTGGGGAACGTGATAGAGAAATATATCCAGACCCTATAGTATCTACATAGGCAACAGAACATCTACATAGACAATGCAGGTTGTTTTTCACTTTCATTAGACATTTTTCCCCCTTTTGACAACTGAATAATGAAGTGCATATTCTTTCACATTTAACTTCTTTCACTTGAATGATGTCTCTTTTATTCATGCGTAATTTGTGTGTAACTACAGATTGTTTACATCTTTGCTTTAGAATATTGCATTGAGCAAATATAACCAATTTATTGAACCAGCCTATTACAGACTGTGGTTGGGTTATTTCTAGTTTGTGCTTTTACAGATAGTGTGGTTAAGAGCTTTGAGTTTTACAGTGCATCTTTTTGGTGCACCCACATACAAATTTCTTTCAGGGGTATTGTTTGGAATGGAAATGCTGAGTCAAGGTTTGGTTTGTCTTCAGCATGAACTGATGGGCAGC
>RJWM01046531.1:0-12554 GCA_004363535.1 Dasyprocta punctata
AGGAAAGATCGCAGAACCTGCTTCTTCTTTCTGGAATCCTACTTTGCCGACTCCAGGGGCAATGCTATCAGTAACAAGGGCTCTAAGTAAGGTAGTAATTTGCCAGAATTGGCCTAAAGTGCACAGCCTGGCTGGCTTAAGCAACAGCAAAGTGTTTCCTCACAGTGCTGGAGGTTGGACGTTAACAGGTCTGCTGTCTTGTCTTGACGTGGTTTAAACAACAAACGTGTGTTCTGCCCAGCCGAGGAGGCTGGGAAGCCCGAGATCAAGGCCCCAGCTGACCTAGTGCTTGGTAAGAGCCCACTTCCTAGTTCGCAGATGACCATGGTTCGCAGATGACCAAGTCCTCTGAGTCTCGTCTTGTGAGGGTACTAATTCCAGTGTGAGGGCTGCACCCTTGGGTTTACCTCTCCAAGGCCTATCTCCAAATACAGTCATTCTAAGGTGCTGGGGCTAGGACTTCAACACATCAATTTTGGAGGTGGTGGAGGCCCAACTCAGCCCATAATCAATAGAGGGCAAAAATCAAACAGGAATAATAACAGGAAAGCCTTCCTCGAGTCTGGGCTTTGCTATAGGCTTCATTCTTAGGTGGTCATGATCTATTTAGGATGGGGGTGGTGGTAGGATTAGCATGACCAGAGGGCTATGGAGTACACAGCAAAGGTGGCTTTGAAACTCTGCTTTGCTATTTGGGGGAGTGGGAGGCTGAGATAGGGTCTCACTATGTAGTACAAGCTAGCCTTGAACTTGCTTATGTAGCCCAGGCTGGCCTCCAACTCCCAGCAATCCTCCTGCTTCAGCCTCCTGAGTGCTGGGATTACAGGCATGCACTACCACTCCTGGCTTCTGCTTTGCTATTGACCACTGGAAACATGGGCAAGTTACACCATGCTGCCAGGCCTTGGCACTGTTATCTATAAAATGGAGAATCTATCAGAGCTAGTGTGATGGCACAGGCCTGTAATCCTAGCACTCTCATAGGCTGAAACCGAGAGATCACAAGTTCAAGCCCAGCCTGGACAACTTAGTCATTTAGCAAGACTGAATGAAAAATAGTTAAAAGTCTCACAAAATAAATTGTAGTGCTGGCAATAGATTTCAGTGTGAAGGCCTAGGGTCTAAGTCTCAATACTTAAAATAAAATAATCCATATGAACCAGATTTTTCTTGCTTTCTTATTCAGCACAAACAGCAACTGGCTATTTGGTATAATAGCCTTTGAAGAACTTGAGTTTCCGTCTCCCTCTCCGGAAACACTGAGAGGGCCTGCAGCTTAGCTGAGTGAAGGAGGCCCCGTCGGCAGGCAGCCCTCTGGGGACAGGGACGGGGCCAGTCTGCAGAGGGAGGACAGGGATCTTACAGGAGGGACACTCATCCCTTCCCCCACCCACACCTCCTCCCTGAGATGTGGAGTTGGAGTTATGTTGTGGAGAATGTGGGCAACCCAGAAACAATCCAGACAAAGAAAAAGAATATAGATCCAAGAAATTTAAAACATAGCCGGGCGTGGTGGTGCATGCCTGTAATCCCAGCACTCGGGAGGAGGCAGGAGGATCATTTTGAGTGCAAGACCAGCCCGGGCTACAAAGTGAGTTGAAGGCCAGCCTGAACTGCATAGTGAGACCCTGTCCCACAAAATAGGGTTGGGGATTTAGCTCAGTGATTTAAGTACCTGCCTGGCAGGTGCAAGGTTATAAGTTTGATCCCCAGCACTGAAAAAAAGAAAAAAAGAAATTTAAGATATGTGGGACTCATGACCAGAAGTAACCCTGAACCAGAAAGGACCATACACGAGGTGTGATCAAATTATACAGTGAATGTTTTAATTTTTTCCAACTATTGTAATAAAAATACATTGCTACTAATTCCCCTCAGAATGCTCCTGCTCTCTTCAAACACTTATTCCATTGTGCTTGTCATTCTCTTTTCTTTTTAGTTGTGTGTTTATTTGCTGCTTTTGGGATTTGTGGGAGTGGGGGTTGTTTTTTTGAGATAGGATCTTGCTACGTAGTTCAGGCTGGCCTTGAACTCACTGTGTAGCCCAGGATGGCCTCAAACTCATGGCAATCCTTCTGCCTCACCTGCCTGAGTGTTGGGATTACAGGCATGAGCCACCAGGTCCAGCTGGCCTTACCACGTTCTGAAGCAGTTCTGAAAGTCTTCTTTCATGCCCTTATAAGGTGTGATTAAAAAATATATATATATATTGAATATATATAAAAAATATATATATATAGTGAATGTTCCTGCCGAGGGCCATCCAGTGGGAAGGCCAGTTGTGTTCTCACCCATCTGATTGAGGGAATCTGTCACTATGAGACTTCTGGCTCTTCCCCAAAGTCAAAAAGACCCTGAACAGTAAACGTGTTGAATTAATTCAGGACATGGAGGCAGTTATAACAGCACAGCTAGAGCCAGGCATGGTGGTGCACGCCTTTAATCCCAGCACTCAGGAGGCTGAGGTAGGAGGAGTGTTGTGAGTTCGAGGCCAGCCTGGGCTACAACATGAGCGCAAGGCCGGCCTGAGCTACATAGTGCAACCCTGCCTCAAAAAACCAGGGCCAGGAGTTTGGCTCAGTGACTTAAGCGCCTGTCTGACAGGCGCAAGGCTGTGAGGTCAATCCCCGGTGCTGCCAAAAAAAAAAAAAAACAGCACAGCTAAAGACACTCACAAAAGAGGACTCCCAGAACTGCTTTGAAAAGTGGCAAGAATGATGGGAGATGTGTGTTCAAAGCAAAATGGGTATCTTGAGGGAGATTGATAGCAAGATGTATTTTATTGTAATTTTTTTGAAATTTAGCAATCACTGAATTTTTTTTATCATAGCTCATAAAGTAGTGATTCTGGGTCCTTCAAGTGCTGATACTTTGTTCTAGTTTATCTCTCAAGGCCAGTATATTGTTTTGTTTTTTGTTTCTGTTTCTGTTTTTGGTTTTGAAGCAGGGTCTCACTATGTAGTTCAGACTGGCATTGAAGTCACCATAGAGCCCAGGCTTGCCTCAGATTTACAGCAATCCTCCTGTCTCAGCCTTCTAAGTGCTGGGATTACAGGTGGGCGTCACCACAACCAGCAAGGCCAGTGTATTTGATAAATAAATTGGGGGTTAAAACAGCAACCTCAGAGGCAGTTCTATTAGTAGTGACAAGGGACCTCTCCACTGAACATAACCTTCAAAAAGTGCTATTCAGGAGCTGAGTGGTGAGCTGAGGCCCCACCTCTGCCGGGAGCTCTGACCCCACTGACAGCAGGATTGTGTCAGTGTCAGCTCTGCTGCTGCTGTGTTGTGAGGCACTAAGAAGCTGGGGCCCGTGTCCCCATCTCCCTGCGGCCTGGCTTCCCGAGGATGTGGCTCTGTGATGGAGTAAAAGGAGACACGAAATGAATAAACAAATGAAAGGAGACAGGAGTAATGGTGCATGCTTATAATCCCAGCACTCAGGAGGCTGAGGCAGGAGGATCACGGTGAGTTCAAAGCCAGCCTGAACTACATAGTGAGATTCTCTGGAAAAGGAGGAGGAAGGGGAGGGGGAGGGAAAGGAAAGGGAGGAAGAGGAGAAAAAGGAAGTGGAAGCTGGGAAGCAGCATGGGTGATGGGCGTTTGAGCTGTGAGCCCCCCGTGGGCGTGGCCCTGAGGGCAGTGCCACTCAGCCCAAAAATCACGTCCGTCAGTATCTGCAGCGGATTCCACTCAAGCAACTGAGATTGTTTACAGGAGCAGAGGAGCAGGGCCTGACTTCTTGGTTTAGCCGTTGCCCGTCATAGCCAGCTTCTACTACTCTCGGCGCGGAGAATCAGAAACAAACCATTGGAACATCTCCACCTCCAGACACCGGCCAGGGCTCTTTCTAAGGACACCCAGAGGTCAAACCGAGGGAGCCCAATGGAGGGACTTGGGCTTCTGAATTTCCAGCTCTGGCCAGCAGGTGGCGCTTCAAACAAGCATCTTGGGAGCAGACCCAGCCCCGCGCCAAGTCAGGGACTAACTTGGAAAACGTGACACACGTGATTATCCACAGTGCAGCCTTCACCCAAAGGCAAAAAGAGAAGGAAGTTCTACCTACTCGTGGAAGAAGGACAAGAATAGAAATTTTCTTTCACCCTAAAGAACCGTCGGAGGCCGTGAAAAGGCCTGAAGCAGCCCCCGTGCACTTTCTCACCTCTCCTACCCCAGCCCCTTAAGTTTGCATCGCCTACTGTAGCTATAACCATAGCAACCCAGCTGGTAGGAAATTAAGGAAACTCCTACTCATTCTTTCTGAGTCAGGTAGTCTTCACCTTCTCTGCGAAGGCTGCTGCAAGCCCGCTTCAGCCTCGGAGGAGCCTGTGACCACGCCGACATCCGTGCGCACTGTCTCAGCATGCACGCCGCTCTCCATCAGGGCACCGCCATCTTGGTACCTGGACCAGTTCTGGCCCACGGGGACCGCTCGGCACACTTCCCATTCCTGACTCTGCAGGGAGGAGAGGGACAGGGTGTCCCAGCAATGGAGTTGAGCCAGAGTGGCCAAAGAGACCCCTGGCAAGACAGCTGCGGAGGAGATGGAAATTGTGTCCTCCTTAGCCGGGAAAGCCATGCATCCAGAGGAGCAGAGGAGTGTAAGAAATTGGACAAAAGCAGTGAAGATAGACACCCAAGAGGAGCGGTGGTTGGTGGGTTGGAGGGAGAGAAGTCGAATTTTATTTTATTTTATTTTATTTATTTATTTTATTTATTTATTTTTTTTTTTTTTTTTTTGCCGCACCGGGAATTGAACTCACAGTCTCGCACCTGCCAGACAGGCGCTTAAGCTGCTGAGCCGAACTCCCGGCCCTGGTTTTCTGAAGCAGGGTCGCACTATGCAGCTCCGGCCGGCCTTGCGCTTGCGTTGTAGCCCAGGCCGGCCTCGAACTCACAACGCTCCGCCTACCTCAGCCTCCCGAGTGCTGGGATTAAAGGCGTGCGCCACCACGCCCGGCTGAGAAGTCGAATTTTAAATCATCCTGCAGCCCTCGAAACAGCTCAGAGCAAGAGGTTTGTGGCTGCGCTATAGCAGGAAGAGGATGGTGTCCTGTTTTTCGATGGCACCAACTATGCGTGGAGGAGAAGATAGAATCTTGCAGAATTTCACAAGGAAGTTAAGGAGAAACCGTGCTGAATTCTTCTCCATTGGCTCAGGGAGGTAAGAAAAGGATGAATCCAGTAAGAATCCCATGTAATCAGGCTTTGAACCTTTAACCTGCTAAATTACAGACAACATCTTGTTTAAAAGCAATCTGGAGGGGTAGCGAAGCTGACCTGGGCTCAAATCCCAGCTATTCCACTTAGTCACAATGTGGATTTGGAGAAGTCATCTCAAGTTTCTGAGCTTCGCTATATCCTGTAAATAAGGGATATTAAAACCTTCCTCAAAGGACTAATTAGAAAGTTAAAGGTAATCTATGTAAAGTGCTTAGCACTGGCCCTGAACCAGGGAGCCAATTAACACTAACCCCATCTTTGTCCTGGTTTTTTTCTTTTTGGGGCCAGCCCAGGATGTGTCACTCAAATGTTTTTTGTTTTTGTTTTTTCCCTGAATCCATCTAAACTGTAACAAATCTTATGATCTCTCTCTCTCTCTCTCTCTCTCTCTCTCTCTCTCTCTCTCTCTCTCTCTCTCTCTCTCTCTCTCTCTCTCGCTCTTTGAGACAGTCTCACTGTGTATTCCGGGCTAACTTTGAAGTCACTACACAGCCCAGGCTGGCCTTGAACTCAATACAATCCTTCTGCCTCAGCCTCCTGAGTGCTGGGATTGCAGGTGTGCACCACCATGCCAGGCTATGATTTTTGTTTTTTAATGAGCAGTGCATGCACAATATTATCGCACAGGCTAAAATTAGTTCAGATGTCTCTTTTCCAAATTGCAGAAGACTTGATAGCTTTTGATCTGTATTCTTTTTCTCTCGTCTGTCACGTGGTAGCTGCCATCTGTGCCATTTCCCTCTGTTCTTTCATCTTTGAGTGATGAGGCGATAATCATTGCTGCAGGAGCAGCCACTCAGCCAAGCTGTTTCACCAACACTTCAGCCTCAAACGTGCTCTTTGTGCCCCAAGCGAAAATTGGGCTCTTTCCTGAACAGAGATGGCACTGTAATTCTCTCCGCCACCAGCAGGCTTTCTTAGTTGCCTTAGGATAACAATGGGTGGTGGTGAGCTAATCACAAACTACTTCCCCCGAGGACCTGGGCCTTCTTGGTAAGAAACACGATTGGAAATCTGAAGCAGTGGGCTAGAAATGTGCACAACTAAGATTCCAACCTTAGCTATGAAGCTGCCCAGCATCAGAGTGGTGTAGGAGATAGGGCGTGGCAAAGCTGGCGTGGCGAAATGAGCAGGAGCCATCAATTACAAGATCCCAGGACAGCCCCAAATAATTATCATGCATGGAACTTCTCTCAGGCTCCCACGAGATGTGGACGGCATAAAAGAGGTCGACCAGATGCCATGAGGAACCTGCTGTGGTGACTTCACACGATATAGTTTATCGCAGGAAATGCACCCCCACCATTGCCCGGGTAACCTCCGGTTTACTCTAGTTCCTGTTACTTCTATGATGCATGGCTGCTCACAGTGATGCACACGGTAAGAACCAATCCCCAGCTGATGAGCCATGCTGCCTCTGTGCTTCCCTTTGCAACCTCATAAAAACCTCCCTCCCTGAGCCCTCAGGGCCCAGCTTCTTTGGAAACAATTCCAGTGGGGATTGCCAGGGTAATAAGGCTGCTTCTTGCCTCTAAACCTCAGTGCCTCTCCATTCTTGGTCACAGCTTTGCTATTATAAGTCGTTGCTGCGTTTCTCAGATGCACTGTGTACCGTTTTTTGTTTGTTTGTTTGTTTTTTACTCTTCTCAGACTGGGGATTTAGCCCAGTGACTCAAGCACTTGCCTGGTGAGGGTACGGTCTTGAGTTCAATCAATACCCCCACATACATACACAAAAAAATTAAACCCAAATTTTTACTCTTCCCTTCTTTTTCTCTTGTTCTGCCCAAGTTCACGCTACAGAGCTGGTTTCTCCCTTACCCATTCACCCCTCGCTTTTCAAGTAAACTTTTGGCACTGTTTTTGGCTTGTCTTGTGCAATACTTTGTTAGAGGCAACAAGAATCAGGCATACTTTCAACTGGCGAGCCATTTCTAAAGGAACTGCCCAATAACAAAAAGGATAGATGAGTGGACACACAGACTGGAATTTCAAAGAAGAAATATTGGAGATGATATCGATTCTTGAATACTAATTTTCTCAACAGGGATGGAGTAGCAGATTCTTCTGTATTCTGTCATTATCTACTCTCAGCACATCACCTGTTACTTGTCACTTCTTTATAGTAAAAAATGAGATCCTGGGAAATATAAAGTACACAAAGAATGAATTTTCAATGCATCGCCAAAACCAAGAGTAGAACTCTCATTTTGTCCTATTTACTATTAAGAAATACTTGAGGATACTCACTAGCCCACTTCGTGGTGCAAATCTTCTCACTGAAAAATTCCTTCTCTAATAAAATGGTCACCATCTGCTATCTTTTTTTTTTTTTTTTTTTTGGCGGCACTGGGGATTGAACTCACAGCCTTGCGCTTGCCAGGGCAGGCGCTTAAGCCGCTAAGCCAAACTCCCCAGCCCTGGTTTTTTGAGGCAGGGTCGCACTGTGTAGCTCAGGCCAGCCTTGCGCTCGCGTTGTAGCCCAAGCCGGCCTTGAACTCACAACGCTCCACCTACCTCAGCCTCCCGAGTGCTGGGATTAAAGGCGTGGGCCACCACGCCCGGCTACCATCTGCTATCTTGAACTCAGGTCTACACATGCTTCATTCCCAAATGAAGGTAGATTCTACATGGATTTTGCCATCTGTTAGATATATGACCTTAGGCAAGTCATTTAAACCCTTTGAACCTCAGTTTTCCTCTCTTTAAATCAGAAAAGATAACAAGTATAGAAGAAGGGAAGATTATAAGCAAGGTAAAGCTATAGTATTAAATACTTGAAAAAAGTAAGGTGATTGCAGTTAAGAATTATAAGGTCCTTATATTGTCTTGGAGAAAGATAAAGTTGTTGATAAATTTCTGTTAGGATACTTATACTTTTTACTGATTAACCAATGTAAGAATAAAAATAAATATATAACTTTCAAATGAGTAGAAGAGAAATGAGAGGATGCAGAAAACTTAGTCAACTCCATACAGGGAAGAAGCTGAGTTAAAAACAAAGCTTGGAAATGGATGTGGTGGTGCACACCTGTAATTCCAGCACTCTGGAGGCTGTGGCAGGAGAATCATGTGAGTTCAAGACTAGCCTGTGCTACATACTGAGACACTGTCTCAAAAACAAAAACCAGAAGGTGATAAATGTGTCTCCCGAGCACTCGGGAGGCTGAGGTAGGCGGAGCGTTGTGAGTTCGAGGCCGGCTTGGGCTACAATGCGGCGCAAGGCCGGCCTGAGCTACATAGTGCGACCCTGCCTCAAAAAAACCAGGGCCGGGAGTTTGGCTCAGTGGCTTAAGCGCCTGCCCTGGCAGGCGCGAGGCTGTGTAGTTCAATCCCCGGCGCCGCAAAAAAAAAAAAAAAAAAAAAAAATGTGTCTCCCGGCACCTACCTCTTGGACTCCCTGTGGGATGTATGTTTTGTATGCTAATGAGTCCACTGCTGGCAGGGACGCCTAGAGAGCTTCAGGATGGGACTGATCATCTGGAAGACCAAGATGGTTGGAGATGGAGATTTTCAACCTCCAGAGAAAAAAATGGGGCTGAAGCGAGTGAATGGCTAAAAATGTGAAGGCACCTTAATGGTAACAAGAAGGCATGGTTACTCTCTACCCACTTTCCCGTATCTCACCTACACATCTCTTTGAGTGTCTAGCTGCATCCTTTGAAATACCCTTTATATAATAAATGCTTAAATATAAGTGAAGGGTTTTCCTGAGTTCTATGAGCCATCCTTGCAAATTAATCAAATCTGAGGAGGAAGTTGTGGCAGTTGGTCAGAAGCACAGGTCACACCCTGGGCCTTGTGATTGGCATCTGAAGTGAGGGCAGTCTTGTGAGTCTGAGCCCTCAGCCTGTGGGAGCTGGTGCTATCCTCAGGTACAGAGTGTCAGGATTGAATTGAGTTAGAGGACACTCATCTGATGTCTACTGGAGAATCCACTAGAAAATTGCTTGATTTGTTGTGTGGGAAAACAACTTTCATGGATGGAGTCACAGAAGTATTCTATGTTGATTGCTGAATGTAAAAAAAAAAAAAGATACAGTGGTTAATTTCTCCCCATGTTGTCTTTGGTAAAAATAATCCAATACACATTAATGATAATAATAAATGTAAAAGGATTAAATTCGCCAGTTGAAAGCCAGAGATTCTCAGATACATTTTTATGCTTGTGTGTTTTTGAGACAAGGTCTTGCCATGTAGTTCAAGGTGACCTTGAACTTACTTTGTAGCCCAGGATGGCCTCAACTCTCCATGATCCTCTTTTTCTTTTTTTTTTTTTCTTTTTTTCTTTTTTTTGTGGCACCAGGGATTGAACTCACAACCTTGCGCCTGTCAGGCAGTTAAGTCACTGAGCCAAACTCCCGGCCCTGGTTTTTTTGAGGCAGGGTCACACTGTGTAGCTCAGGCCAGCCTTGCGCTCGCGTTGTAGCCCAAGCTGGCCTCGAACTCACAATGCTTCTCCTACCTCAACCTCCTGAGTGCTGGGATTAAAGGTGTGCACCACCACGCCTGGCTTTTTTTTTTTTTTTCCCCATTACTGGGGATTGAATTCATGCACTTGTGCTTGCCAGGAAGGCACTTGTGCCACTGAGCTAAATCCCCAGCCCCTCAGATACATTTTTAAAAACAAGAAAAAGTAACAATTTTCTTTTTACGAAAGATGTCATTTTAAACCAGGCGTGGTGCTGCGTGCCTGTAATCCCAGCACTCAGGAGGCTGAGTCAGGAGATTTACTGTGAGTTAGCAACCAGCCTAGGCTACATAGTGAGATCAAATCCAGCCCAAACTACATACTGAGACCCTGTATTTAAAAAAGAGAGAGAGACAAAATCTTGCTAAATTGCCCAAGTTGGGCTTCAACTGGCAGTCCTCCTGCCTCAGCCTTCCAGATTTCTGGGATTATAAGCATATGCCACCATGTGTGGCTTATAGCTACACCTTTATCACACAAAATACACTTTAAAAAATAAAACTATCACTAGGAAGAAGAAGAGTCATCATGAAAAATTAAAACAAGTAATTTACTGGTTATAAATATTCTTGAACATGTATGTACCTACCAATATGGCCTCAAAATATTATAGCAAAAAAATGGCACTTAGCCGGGCGTGGTGGCGCACGCCTTTAATCCCAGCACTCGGGAGGCTGAGGTAGGAGGAGCGTTGTGAGTTCGAGGCCGGCCTGGGCTACAACTCGAGCGCAATGCCGGCCTGAGCTACACAGTGCGACCCTGCCTCAAAAAACCAGGGCTGGGAGTTTGGCTCAGTGGCTTAAGCACCTGCCCTGGCAGGCGTGAGGTTGTGAGTTCAAACCCCAGTACCGCAAAAAAAATTTTAAAAAAATGGCACTTGGGGAGGCTGAGGCAGGAGGATTGCCATGCCAGTCTGAGCTATATGGTGAGATTCTCTCTCAAAGCCCCTTGCAAAGAGAGAGAGAGAGAGAGAGAGAAGAAAAATGGGCAGAATTACAAAATAAATTCAAAATTTTCAGTCATAGCAATTGAAGAGCAGCAGCCATAGCTTTGATCATGGGCCCCAAGGTGACCATGAATGTGAACGAACCAAGGCTGCTGTGGGCACCTCACCAACCACACCATGTGCATGCAGGATGTGATGCAATAAGTGTGTGGGTTTGCCCTGTGAGAATAGCAGGCCATCAGGCTGCTGAAAGTCTCCAAGGAAAAACAGGCCCTGAAATGCATCAAGAAAGGGGTGGAGACACACATTTGTGCAGAGAGGAAGCTGAAATCTGAGCAATATTATACACTCCATGTATGAATTCATGGAACCTTTACACAATCTGACCTCAACTAGTTACAGAGAAGTCTTAACAAGCACTAAATCATTTATATAGTTCAAAGTACATTATCTGAATAAAACACAACAAACATGAAAATCCTTTATGCCACTATGTTCTCTCCTCCTTGGCGGCCCACCCCCACACTGTAGGGTACACTTCTTCTCCTACTTTTACTTGACCCAAACTTGCTCTGCAGAGTCTGTTTCTTTTTCTACCTTTAACAAAATTCTGCCACCATTTAAAAAAATAAAATAAAATCCTTTAGTAAAAACTTAGCCAATCACCTAGTCATATTGTGCCTGTACTACTGTGAAAATTTAAAACACTTTCCTAAATGCAAGCATTGATCAAGAAATTATGATGAAAATTACTCAATATTGAGGATAAAAGACAACTAATACACCACATTTCAAAGCAGTTAAAGTGGTTTTGAAGGGAAGTTTACAAATTTAAAGCATCTATTAGAAAAAATTAAGATTTAAAGTTAATTTTCAGCCGGGTGTGGTGGCGCACGCCTTTAGTCCCAGCGCTCGGGAGACTGAGGTAGGAGGAGCGTTGTGAGTTCGAGGCCAGCTTGGGCTACAACGCGAGCACAAGGCCGGCCTGAGCTACACAGTGCGACCCTGCCTCAAAAAAATCAGGGCTGGGAGTTTGGCTCAGCGGTTTAAACGCCTGCCCTGGCAGGTGCAAGGTTGTGAGTTCGATCCCCGGTGCCGCAAAAAATAAAATAAAATAAAGTTAATTTTTCTTGGACTTGGTGGTATATTCATGTGATCCTAGCACTCAGGAGGCTGTGACAGAGGAATCACCACAAGTTGGAGGCCAGTCTGGACTACATAGTGAATTCAAGACCAGCCTGAACTACATAGGAAGACCCTGTCTCAAAAACAAATAATAAATTATTGTGCAACAAAAGAAATTGGAAAAAGGGCCACAGTGTGGTATTCTGAAACATAAGAAAAAAATTGGCACAGGAATTAGTGAAATAGAAAATAAAGAAATAAGAAAGTATATCAACAACACAAAAGTTTATTTTTAAAAGATTAACATAGACTCCGGCTAGGATGGCTGCGCCGGCTCCAACCGGATCTCAGACTGCCCAAGGAGCTGCCCCTGGTGGCGGGTGTGGTCAGGCTTCCCGTGTTCCAGGAGCACCCTGGCCTGGTGCTGCGGGGTTTCCTCTGCTAATCTGCAAGGAGTACGTGGACTACCTGGCCAAGATCCCCAAAAGCGTCTTAGAAGAAGCAGACGTCACCCTTAGAGTGACGGGACAATCATCCTACCATCATCTTGAGCGATCCTGCAAACTGACTGGATATTCTCACCACATCTGTGCTGATCCTGAGAGACAAATTTATAAAAAGATTGGGAATGAAAAGAGGTGAAGAAATTTCCTCCTCGGGACAGAATTCCCCTGTCAAGTCGAATTTCCTCTCGGGAAGCCTGCAGAGCCTGGGGCGGGCAGTGACTGGCCCGCTCTCGGATTCCCAAGGAGACCCAGCTCAGCGAGGTCCAGGTAACGATATCCATTT
>RJWM01046532.1:0-12247 GCA_004363535.1 Dasyprocta punctata
AAAAAAGAAAAGCAAATAGTGCACTTCCAGGATTCTCACTGGATTCACTAATAGCCTGTGGAGACAGAGTCCCGAATCATGCCACTCTACCCAAGGAAGCCAACAGTTGCTTTATAGTAGAGTAGTGGGCAATCTGACCAGGCCTGCCCCAAGACCAGACTCACTGGCCTCCCACAGTCCAAGTAATTTCCATGAGTCTGTGCCCAGTTAGGAGCTGCTAGAGGAAGCTAGCAGCAGTTCTGGTTCCAGGCTTATTCAGCCTGACTCCACAATGGCTCCCAGTTAATTGCCCTTTCCCATGGGAGGACTGAGCCCTCTGCACTCGCTGCCAGCCAGTGCAGTCCCTATGCCTGCCAATCCATTCCACTGCTGAGTCTTTCTGCAGAGGCCTCTGGGGTCATTAGCCATCACCGTGACCATGACCGTGTGTCCCCAGGTTTCAACAGCTCCTTTTCTGCAGTGAGTCCGGCTCAGGGAGAAGGCATGTTCAACTGCCGCCTTCTTCTTCATTGAAGCTTTTTTTTTTTTTTTTTAAACTCTTTCTGTGGGCTTCAGTTCGCACTTCAGATACTTCCTGGGCCTAGGGGATTCACTTCCCTCCTTCTCGTCTTCCTCATGATGCTATATTCCTGTGTCTAGATGGTGATTCTCAGAGAGGATGTTTCCTCTGCTGCTTTTTGCTCTGCCATCTTCCCAGAAGTTTCTAGATTGAAATTATAATTCTTAGTTCAACAAAACATTTTCCTCATCAACAGTATTCTTATGTGAAGATAGCTTATCTATGCCATGGAAACCCAATAATGTGTCTCACACTTTGCTCCACGTTGTGTGTGTGGGTGTGTTTATATATGAACTGTTCATTTGGAAAGTTGAAATGATTGAATTGCTTGAACTGCATAAAAGAAAAAAACATTTATGGCTTTAATTTTCCTTGTATATGGGTCATTTTCTGATGAACTTTGTATATTTCACGGATGCAGATAAATAGCAACTTAACTTACCTGCTATGTAAATGATGGCCAATGCAAATGTGCAGGAATGTAGTACTGAATAATATTCCTTGTGTACCACACACCTTTGGCCTTGCAGCATTCAGTAAACAAAAATACTCAGAAGAAATAAAGTTACCCCGAATGCCCAAGAACCATGATACCCAGATGTGTATCATAAAATGCAGTTGTGTTACTGTGCCATAATTTGATTTTTAAACTAAGGTTACTGGAAAGAGGAGTTGTTTAAATTAATGTGATCTTAATTCTATACTTCATGATTATAGTACCTTAGATTAAGCATTGTAAACATACTGACATGTGATTTTTATTGATGAACTCTACTTAACTGTAATGTAATTTGCTTGGTTCTCTCCCCATGCTGCCTTTGGAGGGATATAGCAGTAGGCTCCAGCTAGAAAAGGCTAACCCTAACCCTCGGGGAATATTCAGTCCGGCCTGGTGGCACTGCTCTTAGGACAGTAGTATTATTTTACTCTCATTCTTGTTGGCCTATGTTGAATTTGTAGGAGATCGCTCTGCTCGAATGCATGTACCCGTTACTCGAGGGGTGAAATGAGAAGCAGCGTTGGGTTGGGGATTTGTTTGTCTTTCTAAGAATAGAGCAGTAGGCCGCCAGGGAGACTAAACACTTGGTTTTATTTTGTGTCTTCATAGAGCCCAATCTAGAAGACCTTGATCTGGGTGCAGTTTACAGCAGCATTGACCAGCAGCTGAATGAAACAATGAGGCACCGAAGACATGCAGGAGAGGATGATTACAACATCGAGGTGCTGCTGGGAGTGGATGACTCTGTGGTCCGTTTCCATGGCAAGGAGCATGTGCAAAACTACCTCCTCACCCTGATGAACATCGTGAGTTGTGACTGCTTTTTGGTGCTTTTTGATTTTTAAATTCGTCTCTTACGAGGTTAGTGTCCTTTAGAAACCTGTGAGAAGCTCCGTGACTGTGCCTGATAGCCCCAGTGTGTACATGACTGCCCTGAATTCACATTTGGACCTAGCAGTTTAAAATGCAAGAATGCAAACTCAAAGGAAGTATGAAATACACATTTCTTTGGGTTAATAAGTGAATTTTCCATTGTCATCAAGGGAAAATTTTGTATTTGAATGACCACCGTGGGATGGAATTAGAAGATGAGTCATGATTTTCATTTTGTTCTGGGGATAATCAGAACCGTCAAAACTTTGTCCACCTGCTTTGGTGTGGATTATAAAGGATGGAATAGTTCTTTCCAGAATTGCTTGGTATATTGGGGTATCGAAGAGTGATTTATACCTGTGGAACTTTTAAGCGTATGTGATATTTTCAACCTCGTAAGATAGACAGTAATGTATTTGCAAAGTAAATAGCTGTTGGTACAGTGCTGCATAGTAGTTCCTAAAGGGCCCTTAAAATTTGACCTTTCTCTTTCTGAGCCTTACTCATATTTAGAAGAAACTTCGTTAGCATCCTTAAACTTGTGGGTTTTTTTTTTTTTTTTAGTTTTGAATTGGCAGAGAGCAACTAATAGGAATCATTGGCCATCGACTTCTAAAAGATAACTGAGATAGTGGTAAACTCTTACATATTTTAGCTCATGATATTTAAAAAGAATATATTGATTTTGTAAATTTATTATTAATCCTATTCTCTCAATTTTTTCTACCTACTTTTGTTTTTGATTTAATTACTTTGAGCATTTACAGCATTTAGCATATGTAAGAACAGATTTCATAATTATACTGGAAAATAAAAACTCAATTTCACAAATCATAATTTTATTTATTCTAACATTTAAGCCTATCTGTTATGTATATTTTTGTTCACTGAGATGTCAGTTTAGCAAATTGTACATGGACTGTATCATTGTGGAATGAAAAAGGCATAGAAATTCAAACACATTTTTATTTGTTCACTGGCATTAATTCCTGTTATGAAGACAGTGTACATTAAGCAAATTAGGAGACTTGGCAATAAGCATGCATAGAGGGCCATTCTCCCGCATTCTCCAGGTCCTTTGGAATTTTGCCTCACACCTTTCTGGATGAATTGATAGGTGTGTGAGCTTGGGCTGGCTGCCTTCTCCAGGCTCCTCACCTACGTATCAGGAGAGAATGCTAGAGGTGCTGAGCCAAGGTCTCGAGCGAGCACAGTCATGTGCGATATGTAATGCTGCATGCAGGTGAATACAGACGCAATGCCGTTTGACTTTTCTAGGTCAAATTGTATTTTCTAGATTATCTAGATCATTAAAATCAGAGACTCTGTTCTCACTTGCATCATTATTGTGCACTTGGGCTGCTCTCTCCTGCCATCAGGCACAGTCAGCCGGGATTCACCGGCTGCCAGCTGGTGCTCAGAACTGTGGGAGGCTGTGGGGGAGATGTGAGCGATCCTAGGTCCTGGTCCTCACAGACCTCAGAGGTAGTTCAAGAGAAAAGATAAATAATGGGATGATTCTAAGAAATGAAGCTATTAAAACATATTATCATTCAGACATATTTACACTGTAATGTAGATGTCATGACATTTTAGAAAATGAGTTGTGACCACGGTCATTCATTTTGAAGAGATGGAGCATTAACCTGGGACTTTGGAAGGTGAGGCAGTTGGTCTGCCCTTCATTATTTGGCTCCTGCGAGCTCAAAAAAAACATGTTCCTTTCTTTGATTTAGTTTCCATGCTTTTTTAAAATTGAAAGATTCAACAAAATGTTTACTAATTCTGTAATCCAGCCAGCACCTAGGAGTCAAGCTAGACTGTGGGGATTTGTTTTGCTGTTGTTGCTTTTTCTTCATGTTTGTTTGTTTGGAGATTAAGGTTCTGACAGCAGATACCGCTGGAGCACACACCCAGCGAGGGACGTGGTATCAGTGCACTTCTGCTTTCTGATTTTAGAACCGTCTCTTAGTTGCTGTCCTACAGGATTTCCTGGTGGAAAGGAGGTCAGTGGAGGGGAAACTAGGCCATTTAACAGTAGACTGGGATCAAATTTAGTGGCCCTTAAGTGCTGTACTGAGGAGCATATACTGAATTTTCTAGGTATGAGAATACAAGGTCTGATCTTAGAATCAGAATTTCGGTGGCTACCCAGAGAATGATCTAGAGGGAAAAGCAAACCTCTTCTGGTTGGGGAGAGGTTTGTTAATGGCTAAGCCAGAGCTGAAGTATGAGAATAAAAAGGAGATGAATGAAGTGTAAAGGTGTTCACTAAATATATTTTTTCTTATTTTACTGGAACTATGTTGATTGAAGAATCTCATAATTCTAAATAAATTGATCTTGTTAAGTAAACTGTATGAGAAAGAAACCAAGAATCATTATTAGTTGAATTGCAGCTATTCTCTGGATGCACTTCAACTTTGGGACCATCACCAAGTAATTTACAGTTCAGTAAAGAGGGATTTGAAAGATCCCAAGATTGGCATAAAGTTCTGTGACATTTAGTACACATATGTGCATTGTCACCCCATAGAAGTCTTTATGAATTGACTGAACTAGGCTGACATGGTGTTAGGTATTCCATTTTGAAGGAAACTATGATTTGATTTTAAAATTTGTATTAAAAATATTGAGTGAAAAATGTTTATGAAATTTATTTCATGTTATTATGGCATGTACATGGCTCTAAACTGAGTAACATTTAGATATTTCCTATAATAACTTTTGAAAGGGGAATTTCAGTTTTAGAAAAGTAGTGTGCTAGCATATCACCTTTGTGTGAAGATCTTTAAAATGTTTGATTAAGAATGTCAGTCATTGGGCTGGGAGTTTAGCTCAGTGGCTTAAGCGCCTGCTAGGCAGATACAAGGTTTTGAGTTTGATCCCTGGTACTGCAAAAAAAAAAAAAAAAATATGTCAGTCACTCTCTAGATCAGTGATGGGGAGTCCTTTAAAGACAAGTCCCTCCAACTGCAACCCAAAGCCCACTTACTTATTGCAAAATGCCAACACTGTAATTAAACCTGAATCCTGAGACTTTAGTTTAGAAAAGGCAACTTTTGTCTTAAAAACAAATAATACATGTGCCCTGCTGTAGCATTGCTCTAGAGTTTGATCCATGTTTGCAAATCTCCACCTATCCTGGAAGTCATGTGTAGCATCCCACAATAGCTTGCACTGTGGTGTTGGACACTTTTGCTCTTGGCAGGTTAAATCAGGAAGCATCAAATTTGATAAAAGTAATAAAACTGCTTTAAATTTGGAAGATCGATTTGCCGAGTACAAGCCACTGGTGTAGATCATGCGATTTTTTTGAAACTTATTAAATTTTTATCAAATTATTAAGTGAAAATCATTTAAGAAGGCATAAAGATACATGTCGATCTGTCCCCACCCTTACTGGAAACTGGAATCCTCTCAACCACTCTGCACTTACCTGGTGCTGACCCCCATCTGCCTGCTGGCTTTCCTGGCAGAACCAGCATGATGTGTGAGTGGATCGGTGGGCTGAGGGGCCACAGGGACTCACACTGTCACTGGCTTGGCTTTTTGGCTGCACAGGGGTGTAACTTATGGAGCCAAGATGGTCTCTGCAAATCTACTGTGCAGTCAGGGTTGGCAATGAAATCTTTTACAATGTTTGAAATTGTCTATGTCCAGATTCAAAAGAAAGGTTTAGTGTTGTTAAGAATGAAGACTTGTACTAAGTATTTTACTGCTTGTTCTATTCTTGGTCCTCTGTTAAATATATTTTATGAATTCAATACTTCTCATGGATTCATTACTTCCTAAAACCAAGATGTATTTGTTTTTAATCTTGGCTTACAAAAGAGGAGATGGGGCTTTGAGGAAGTCACTGCATTCCCAGGGTCAGGTTGCTAACATGTGGGCCACAGGACAGACTTTGACAGATGCATCTGCCTGGAGCTCGGGCCCTTTGTCCACAGCTTCACTGTCTCTCAAAACAAAGCAGAAGCAGGCGGGTGTGGTGGCGCATGCCTTTAATCCCAGCACTCAGGAGGCTGAGGCAGGAGGATTGTTGTGAGTTCAAGACCAGCCTGGGCTACAAAGTGAGTTCAAGGCCACCTGAACTGCATAGTAAGACCCTGTCTCAAAAAATAGGGCTAGGGATTTAGCTCAGTGGCCTAAGCACTTGCCTGTCAGGCACGAGGTTGTAAGTTCGATCCCCAGTCCAAAAAAAAAAAAAGAGATAAAGCAGAAGCCTCTGCTCTGTCCCTTGCCAGGCATAAAACAATGTCTTTCCTTTACCGACTTCTGCATCTTATCATTCAGGTCATTTATATGAGACCCCAATCACTTGCAGACTGAACCAAACCATTAATTTAAGAGTTGCTGACCAGATGAGAAGGCAGATTTTTAGGTAGGAGAGTAGCTTGTTTTCTTTCATTGTGGCGATGTTCCCTGTCACCCATGGCACTGTGTATGGCACGCAGCAGGTGTCCTTGTCATTGGCTGAGACCTGTGACCTTCTGGTTGTGATATGTCTATCAAAATTGCCAGTGCTCTGCAAGAATGGAAACTATGCTTTTGTATGCAGATGATAATTATCAAGTTTAAAGAAAACAGTTCATTTAAAATAATTCTAATACCAGAAAAAAAGAAAAAGAAAGAATGAGAGAGGGAGAGACAGAGAGAGAGAGAGAAAGGCAAGGAGTGAGGGAAAAGACAATGAGAAGTAAGTAGAATAAAGATGTGCCATGCACAGGAACCTAATAACTTCAGTGAAGATAAACATTATACACCATAACATGAGTGAAGATTAATAGTATCAACAAGAATGAAAAGGAGGAAAAGGGACTTAAAGGAGGAAGAGGGGAAAGGGATTAAAAAAAAAAAAAAGAAACATTGTATTATGTACTTATATTCATTCCCCAAGATGATTGTAAACCACAAGTACTACAAACATGTACTAATGAAAGTCATTTAAAAAGATAGCAACCTGCCAAGAAAACATAAATAATTAAGAAAATTCAAGAATTATTTTTTCTTTTGCAACTGACTGATTACAATGGAGAAAAAACTATTAGCAACTAGTAGATAGGAAATCAGGCTTCCCTATCCAGTATCTTTAGAAAATATCAGCTCCACAAAAATGCTGTGATTTGGGCCGGGAGCTTGGCTCAGTGCCTTAAGCGCCTGCCCTGGCAGGCGCGAGGTTGTGAGTTCAATCCCCGGTGCCGCAAAAATAAAAAAATAAAAAAATAAAAAAAAAATGCTGTGATTCTTACAAAGCAAAGTGAATTTAAGTATTAGGAAATATATGTGGTTGCTGCTTAATTAATGATGATAAAATTGATGCATTACTTCTGATTTCTGGATGAATGTTTCGAAGGTGTTGGCCAAGTTTAAGAAATAATTATCTGGGGAATATGTGTGTTTGGGAGCCCAAGAAAATCACATAGCAGGTTTTTGGGGGAGATTATTCTTGAAATCTGCTTTTGAATTTGAATTCACATCAGTCCACTAGGCATTTTTTTTTTTTACTTTCATAGTCTTTGAAAGCCCAGCCCTGTTAGATCTCTCCAGAAGCAAAAGATCAATGAAATTTAACTACCTTCCACAACTTTCTGATTCTAGCAGGTGAAATCAATGAATTGACAAATAATAGGAACACATCATGGTGGTTCCCTCAGAAGAATCAGCCTCAAAATAGGGTGCCAACGTGAACTGAAAATGAACGAATGTAGTTTGGCAGATAATGCAGTGGCCAGTGAGGATTTCATGGAGGACATATGATTTGAGTTGGACTTCAGAGTGAGTCGGCCCTGCCCCTTCTTAAAAAGAGAAAGGTGCATGGTGGGAAGTGGGCAGGCACAAAGGTGCCCAGAGTGTGGTTCCTGCTGTCTTTGAGGTGCTGGAGGTTTGTCTGCATGGTGAAGCAGAGGGTGTTTCAGGGAGATGCCAGGGGAGGAGACTGGAGGGAAGCTGAGGCTACTTTGAAGTACGTTCCATTCTAAGGAGCATGGATTTTGTCTTGCACACTGGCAGGAGTCCTGAACAGTTTTAGAGAATCCATAGCTTTATCGGTGTGTTTTAGAAAGAGAACTCCGGGTGTGTTAGAATGGTCTGGAGCACAGATGTGGCACTGTGAATGTAGGCAGAGTTCAGGGGCCAGAGGCAGGGAAAGAACTCTGGTCTGTCTCACTGCATCCAAACTCCTTGTTGTGAGCAAAAACGATTGTGGTTTCTCCAGTGTGGATGGAACACACCAGCTCCTAGCCACAGACTGGGGACATGAGTCAGTTCAGGACATGCCTATTAAACACACACAGTTCTCCAGGAATATTGTAAACCTGTGGTGGCAAACCATGTTACTTATTTTTCTTTTAAGGCAAAAAATGTTAATGTTTGTGTTGTTTTTTCCAAACTAAAATCCTCATATTCAGATTTAATTGCAGTGTTGGCACTTTGCCATAAATAAATGGCTTTAGGGCTGCAGTTTGAGCCCTGGTCTCTGAAAGGTTTGCCATGACTGTCTTAGACCTACCATCCTAGAAGCACTTCTTACATTGCAAGTTCAGTTAACGGAACAGCACCCACACTGTGCTGTTACCTCAAGCATTCCTTTGGATTTTGGTTCAGCATCTGAGTTTCCTCTCTGAATTGTCCTCTGGTTCTCGCACCCAAATTCCTCTCCTAAAACTTGCACATTCTTCCTTCGACTACAGATACCAGACTGACCTTGTCCTTCCCTGCCTCACTCCAGCCTGTATCTTTGCCAGCATCCAAAACACAGACAGTGTTTTCAGCCTGCCCCAGGGACTGTCTTTCTCATTGTTGAAGGAAGGGAATCAGTTCTACCTGGGCTTTGGAATGAATCCACCCTTAAAAAGCTCATAAGAGTTTCCTGAGTCTTGCCACTGAGTGTCTATTTTCAGTCCTCTCAGAACACCTTTGAGGCGTAAATGAAGTATAAAGCATAATTAACATAAAGGGTAGACTTATGGAAGACAGTCATCTGACTCATAATAGTTTTACTTTCTGAAGAACTGTCCAGCTGGGCTTAAATCCCATGCATGCAAACTTTTGCAAGTGTATTAACAGGTAATTGCAGCTGTCTAGGTGAGTTGGGTGGACTCTAAGCTGCTGGACAGATTTGACAGATGATAACAGGTTGACCCTAATACTTAAAGAACAGGTGGAAATCAGAATGATTTAGTCCTTCCCTGTGATGGGCTATTCAGAGAAAGAACATGTGTTAGGGAGAAGGTCAGTGCCCTTTGAAGTGAATAGGCACCCTTCTAAATAGACGGGCCAGGTACACACATGGCTTTGGAACCTGAGGGATGAACCAGTGACAGATAAACTTCTGAAATTCCCTGCCCTGTTGTTACCGGTGATGTAACAGCAGTGGCTGAAATAGTGCAGTGAAAATGTGTGAGAAGGGACGAAGGCCGAGAAATAAAACCTGAAGGAACCCTGGCTGTGTGAGTCGGGCAGACTAAAGCGGATCTTGGTGGAGAAGCAGGATAGAATGATAGAAGCGTGAACTGGTAAACAGTATGAAGCACCTTAAGCCTCATAGGCTGATTATTTTTGTTGATGAAAAGTAGAGAATATTAGCATGGAAAAGTAACTCATAGGAAGGAAGACATTGAATAAGGGACATGGAGAGTAGATGTTTTAGAACAAATGGAAGATGTGGCAAACAGCCTTTGAGGGAAGAAATCCTCGTCCTGTGACAGGAAGGGCAGCTGAGGAAGGGAGCCAGTGCTGCTCTACTCTTGGAAGCTTCCGTACGTGTTGATTTTGCTTGTCATTTGGTGAAATACTGCGCACACACAACTTTTCTAAGTCTCAATTTCCTTACGCAGTACTGACAAAAAATGTCCCTGTGTATGGTTTGGAGTTTTCTCGTACATAGTGTGTGATTAAATTTAAACATATTTTAAAAGTTATTATAGTAAAAGATACATTGCCATCTGCTTCCCTCAGGATATTCCCTCTGGCTTTTAACACACTTATCCCATGTTCCTTTCCATATTCTGAAGTAGTTCTGGAAGTCCTTCTTCACAAGGTGTGATTAAAAATACAGTGAATGGGGCCAGGGATATAGCTCAGTGGCACAGCACCTGCCTGACAAGTGTGGGGTCATGTAAAATAAAATACAGTGAATGCTGTTACCTAGTACCATCCAGTGGATTGGCAGGCTTCTAAAAATAGCACGGTGTGTCCTCAGCCACCTTGTTCACTGAACCTGGCACCGAGAGACTTCTGATTCTTGCAGCCACAGACACAATTCAACTGTAGATGCTCAGGAAAGAGGACTCCAGAGCTGCTATAGAGAGTGGCAAGAAGGATGAGAGTAGTGTGTTTGAGAGGGGAGGAGGAGGATTTTTGTGGAGGATAAATGGCAATGTGTTTTTACTGCGTGGCTGTGCAAGGTACTTAAGCCTTGGTCCTTATATTGGTCTTTTCCAGGACACTGTCCACAATCAGTGACTTTTCCAGGTCCTTTTTGTACAGTCCCCTAGGCTGACCACCCAGTCTCAAGTAGCCCTATCTCTTCCTGTCTTTTTCCTTCTGTGTCTTGTCAGTCAGGCTTACTTATTCATAGTATATGTTCATCTCAAAGGAACTTGACTGCATGTCTTTTTGTATTTATTTTTTACATGTTTAAGTCTTGTTTACGAGAGTACATAATGGATAAGAACACAGACTCAAGTTCTTTTACTAATCAGTTCCCTACCCCAGGGCATCAGATATGGAGCAACTGTTCAGTAAATATTTATTAGAATATTACAAACAATCATTAGTGTGAACTTGGAGTTGAGGGAGGAAGAGCTTAGCTGGCAGGTTGGGAGATAGTCACCTACTATAAGTAAAAGAAATGTGAAGTGTGGGACTGATTGTTTAGAACTTTTAATTCATGAGAGACAGTTATAACTGGGAGCAGTGGTGCATGCTTACAATCCCAGCACTCTTTAGGCTGAGACAGGAGGATCTCACATTTCTGCCCAGTCTGGGCAATTTAGGCACTTAACAAGACCCTCTCTCTCTCAAAAAAAGGACCTGGGTTCAATCCCTCATACTACAAAAAATTTGGGCTATTTATTTGCTTCGACATGAAAATACTAGTAATCATGGTTAACAATTTCTTTTTTTGCATTTGTGTAGGCCAGGCACCATTTAAGTACTATACATATATGAGCTCATTTATTCCTTCCAGCACTCTTAGGAGGACAATCTTGTAATTATTCCATTTTGCAGATGAGGAAACTGAGCAAACCAGACTACTGAATAACATGGCCTAGGTCACATGGCTAGAACTACGCCCAGGCTGTTTGGACACAAAGGCCTGCTTTTCCACACCGTGCTCTGCTGTCTCTCAAGACCTAATCCTCCCATCCGAAAGAAAAATGAGTGTTGCATTGTTGAAGCCAGACAAAGTTTTTCATCAGCCAGTCAGACAGAGCCGGTCAGCTTGTCCTGCCAGTGAAATGTCCTGGGAGAAATTGTCCTGTCTGGGAACAAACCTGGGAGGAATTTTCTTTTCAAGGAAATAAATACTTGATTTGATTTTACCTTTTTTCTTTCTTCCCATCATTGACAACCTCACCCAATTCAAGGTTACCTGAAAAGTGAATTAATATTCTCTTTACCCCTCCTTGCAGGTAACTTAAAAAGGGCTCTTGGCTCCACCCTGAACACCTTGTGGCAAGCCCACTCAGAGCTGATGGATCTTGGTTCTGAGTAGATGCACTTTGGTTTGCATTGTTTAGTGTCAAACGTGACTTCCTGGAATGTTGGTGCTTCACGTTTTTCTTACAGCCCGAACACTGGTTTTAGTTTCACCTTTGCAAACTCAGTTTTTTTCTACTGATGTACTATAGCTTCTCTTTATTTTCCCCCGATATTTTTTAGCATATCATTGCACGGAACATTAAGAAGTTGTTATGTATATTAAATTTAGAATTCAGATCTTCAGGCCCTTAAATTTATGTGACAGAAGATTATAAAATCAAGTGGATTTTTTTAGTTGTCTTTTTCAACATATTTCTACCCCATATTCTTAAACTCAGAGGTAGTGAACCACTGTTAAGGGCAAATCAGCTTGCGTGCTGATGGGACATGGTCTGCAGGTGTATGCAACTGTAGCAAAGTGGCTGAACCTAGCACATGAGGACTCACTGTTGGGTGGATTCCTTGCTCTTTTTGCTGACTGTGTGAGCTTGGTGAGTGGTGGGACTTCATAGGGTCCCAAGTCATTTCATTGCTGTCAATAATATCCCTAAAGTTGTTTCAAGGATTTCTTACATTAGTACAGGTAAAGTACTTAAAATAGTGCCTAA
>RJWM01046533.1:0-12296 GCA_004363535.1 Dasyprocta punctata
ACCTTCGGCCGCGTGCTGTGTGGATTTCTGTGGTCGCTTCCCGTTGTTCCCAGAATGAGCAGTCATGCGATAGACATGCTCTGGGGAGAACCTGTGTGATTTGTGAGCACTTCGTAAGACAGAGCCTTGGAGGTAGGAAGACAGTTCAGAAGCTGCTCCTCAGGGATCTCCCTGGACCTTAACCCCACAGAAGATGTCCTCCCCAGCTTCCCTAATCCTTGTTGCCTTCCACGAATCCCCCATCAGCCTTTGCTTGAACATGGGTTGAGCCCCCATCTCGTATGAGGATCAGAAATGATTTGCGGATCAGAAATGACTACTTTTCCTACTCTTGGTCTTTCCACAGAGCTCCCCGTTTCAGCAAATGAGGAACTTGAAATGCAGAGAGGGAAGTAGCTCACCCAGGGCCTGCCCCTGGCCTCTGGGTCAGAATCGGGATCTTTGGACACAGAAGTGGGGTGGGGGTGGCGAGGTAGAAACAGGTCCCAGAGAGAAAGAGATGAGCCTCTCAAGATCCCGCCATGTTGGGCAGGGAGGCCCCAACCAGAGGACAACCTAGCCTGCCTTCCTGGTGAGTGCGCGTGACCAGCGTGGACTCCAGGAGGAGAAAGAGATGTGCCTCTTGTAGGCCTACCAGCGCACGGGCTAAGTATCAAGGACCGCCCCCCTCCATGAGCAACCTGCTGGTTCAGAGGACTGGCTAAGTTGATAGCAACTATGGTACATAAAGCAACCAAATGCTTGTATTGTTCAGTTAATTTTGTAGGCCTGGAGCCGGCAGTCTGAGCATCTCTTGAAAAGATGACAGTATGCAAAGTAGCAAATATGGGGGATTCTCCTCTGTCTTGTCTTTGAGGCCCAATATTGTTCTCATTGTTTTGCTTTATTCTGATTAATTTTTTTTTTGCTTTATTTCATACTCTGTTTTTATTGGTTTTATTGTGTTTTGTTTTTGGTTTGATTTTATGATACCTGATGGAATGGTCAACTATTCTGAAAGTAACAAGGTATACTATAGTAGCTATTGTTTTCCTAGTGTCTTTCTTTGAGGTTCTGTACAAGTTTTACTGTTTTGTTTTGATTGACTTTGTTCTGTTATGTTTTGTTAGATTTTAGTGTCTTTAAAATTAAAAAAAAAGAAAGAACGAACGAACGAAAGAAAGAAAGAGACCCCAGAGTTAGGGAAGGTGCTAGTGACTCTTTGCCAGTCATCCCATTGGACCCCAGGAATGCTGGGAGGTGCAGATGGTATCATTCCCATCTCCCAGGTGAGAAAACTGAGGCAGATCTGTCCAGCTCTGTCCAACTCCTAAACCTTGCTGGTCCTTCTTCCCTTTATTTTCAAAGTGTGGAACCTCAGGTCGGGGGCTTGAGGTGACCTATAGCCTTTCCAGGTGTTCCTGGCCCTGCCCATCCCCAAATTCTCTTCTCTCAGAAGTCCCAAAACCAAAGGACCCCCACCAAGCTGCTGGAGGAAGCCACTCCGGAGGACAGGCCCCCTGCAGCCAGCAGAGAGGGGAGGAGGAAATGGGGCCCCTGCCAGCACACGAAGCCTACTTGGCAAAGCCACCAAGCGCAGCCATCAGGGGCTGAGGAGGCCAGGACCCATGTGTCCTCACTCCATTGGAGGCGGGGCGGTTGAGTTGTCCAAACCACGGGCTGTGAGAGGAAGGTAGAGCAGGCTTCGTAAGGGCTATGTGAAGGAGAGACCTTGTCCGTGGGCTCCCGACCAGCTCTCACTCTCTGAGTCCCAGAGCAGGGGACTCCTGGGGAAGGAGCTTCCCCTTGGGGACTCCAACGTACCACCAATACCCAGCCCTGGTTGCTGGGCACTGTCAGCAAAACACTCCCCACAGAGCCAGCCCTTGCCAGAAACAGAGAACAGTGATCCCTCAGGGAGAAGTCTTGTTACCCAAGCTGCTCGGAGGGAGAATGGGGTTCACTGGGCCACATCTACTGCTGACTCAGGGTTTGAACAAATGTCAGGGATTGGTGTCTCCCCTTCAGGCCCCTGTAAGAGCCTGGGGGAGGTAGTGGACCCCACACCCAGCTCACACCAGCCCCGAGTCTAGCTGCTGCAGTGGGTTGAACCCCCATTTCATGTGAGGATCAGAAATGACTACTTTTCCTACCCTTGGTCTTTCCACAGCACGCCTGCTTGGGCACTATTCACCATCCCGAGCTGGCAGAGGCCCTCTCTAGCCCTGCAGCAGCCTCTCCTGCCGTTTCCTAGCTCTTCTGTAGCTTTGTCATCTTTTCCTGTCAGCATTTTCCTGATTTTTAAAAAAAATCTAGATAGGCTTGCTATTATAAAACAAATTACAGCAATGTCTACAGTAGAGGTTGGAAGCCAGCTCCCCCTCCACTCCCAGACCTGCACTATCGCACCACAAGCTCAAACTACCCAGGCTGATCTTTACCTTGCCTTGTCAATATTTCTTCAAACCTCTTTGTCACCTCCACTGGTTATACAGCTCTAAGGGCTTCCTGTTGCTCTCAGATACAAAACACTTCCTGCGTCTCAGCCTCACAGCCCTGCCTGCTTCTCCCAGGCCTCCAGCCAGACCGCGCTGCCTTTCCGCGCTGCTTGTCCTCCCCTCCCTCTGCTCTTACCTTCTGCCTCTGCTCTGAGGTGTGTCCCGGTCTCCAGCTGGGAGTGCTGTTCACCTGGGGACCCCTGCTCCTCTTTCTTCAGAAAGGCCTCCTCTGAGCCGTGGAAAAGCTGTTTCTCTCTCGCCACTGCTGCAATTTTCACTTTGCATCTAACCGATGGACTTGCTTTCCCAGACCATGCAATTCAAGACCAACCTACTCCAGGAGCAAAGAGATCTATTTTGTTTCCTATTCTCTACTAGAGGTTGGCACATTGTGGGTGCTCATTCGATACCGAGTGGGTGGGTGGGCATAAGAAGCACAAATTCTCTGTTTACATGGACCAGCACAATGCTGAGAGTGGAGGAACTCACTGTGGGTAGCAGAGCAGAGGAGTCAGGCAGGGGCTTGGGTAAGTGCTAGGATGTCATTTTAGGGGGCTCCAGGGCATGAGTTTTGAGGTCCCTTTATGACCGTATTGAGTCATTGCCTGCTTATCTCTTCCTCTCTTCCTGTTCAACACAGACCATGGAGAGAGGACCTTTATCTCTACTTCATTCCCTCACTGCCTTTTTCCATAAGACACCCCACTCCCTAGCAATTAGTCCAGGCCAGAGATCTAGAGAGAATATGTGTTAGAAGGATGGATGGATGGATGGATGGATGGATGGATGGATGGATAAAAGACCTTAAAAGCTGACAAGGCCTCAGAGATTTCTTATCCACATTTTCATTTTTAAAATGAGGAAACTGAAGTCTAACAGAGGTATACCTGTAGTCACCTCCTCTTTTTGAGAATTCTATTGGTTTCCTCTTCTCAATCTATAAACATGTTTAAATACCCTCTGACCTAAACAAAACAAAGCATCTCTTTCCCTCCTTCCTACAGCCTCACCCTCACCTGAGACCTCCTGGTTTCTTTCTGCCAAAGTTCTGTAAAGACTTGTAAGGCTCACTCAGTGGACTTCCCCATCTCCAGCTGCCCCTTGACCTCTCAGCTGCTGGCGTCTAGCCACATCACCATGGTAACGCTGAAGTTGCATCTCCCCAGGGAACTTCCTAGGCCCAGACAGCAGCAGGCTGTGTCACCACATCTTCCTGAGACCCCCAAGGCACTGCCTTGTGCAGCAGCCCCACTCCTCCCCTCCAAGGGACAGCTCCTTCCTCGGCCGCGCGTGGCACCTTCTCCTCCTGGCGCCTTCTCCCGCAGCTCCATCCTCACCATTTCACGCTCTCATTCTGTGTTCTCCCAGCATTCCATGAGTATCTGTGCGCCCAGCACCTTGCTGTGCTCCTGCCTGCATCCCCTGTGCGATCCTCCTGCTGAGCCTCTGGTAGCAGATGTGTTAGTGTCAAGGTGTACTTCGCAATGGCAAAGGGAGACCCTGGAAATTGCCACACAGCTGGTGAGCAGTGTCTGAAACTCCACCAAAATCTTGCCCTTTTCAAGCCTGTGCTCTTAGCTGCAAAGCTCACCCCCATAGCTGTCCCATTTACACAGAGGCCTCACCTCACTTCTTAACAGCCCTCAAGTGGTATTTTCAAGTGTGACTTTCCTCAAAACTGCACACTTACTCTTCCAAAGTCCTGATGATGTTTTTTTTTCTCAGCTGCTCCTCCAAAAGCTCAGAGTGGACTCCTCAGGTCTCTGGCCAGACTGACTTACTGAGGTCCTAGCTCCAAGGTCTGCAGTGATCCCTCCAGGGGCGGAGTCTTCTCTGCCCCCTTAGGCTCTCTGCCAAGCCAGCTCCATCCTGACCCCAACCCTACCCACCTCCGCCGGCCTCAGAGCCCGGTGCTCCCGTAGCCACACCTCGCTCACAGTCCGATCCAGCAGACCATTGCCAATCTTTGTCTTTCAGATCTAGAAACAGACCAACCCCAAAGTTCCAAACATCGGTAGTGGTTTCCCCCATAAAGGAGTCCCCGTTGGCTTTGATGTGCATGTCTGGCCAGTGCTTCCCACAGTTGCCTACATTTCACTTCATAATCAGAAAAGCACTTATTAAAACAATTTTAAAAAATTAAATCTCATTCCTCCAGCCCATCTGTACCAGGGCTCACCCACAGCGCCCTCTGAGGTTCCTGCCCTCCTGCAGCCCCAGTGCCAGAACCTCTCCTCGGTCCCTCAGGGCACCCCAACTGTGCAAAAGGATTGATTCAAATGCACAGTCACAATAGTGTTCCCCGAAGAGCTGAAGACTGGAGACCTGCTAAATGTCCATGGGCTTGCCCACAGCTGTGCGAGAGCCAATGTCATCCCACGAAAGCTGGCATCAAACAAAAACGTAGTTGTTCCAGAATAATGTGCACAATGTGTTCACCTTTACATAAATAATAGGACAGACACTTGTCCACGTTGTATCCTTAGAGACACTTGCAAGTACAGAGTATCCTTGGATGACTCTCCCCACAAACTGGGAAATCAATCGCTTTGGGAAAGAGATGTGGGGACAGGGGAACCAGATAAAAGAGATCCGACAAGACATGAGCGGGGTTCTATTCAGTTTTAAAAAGCTATTTGCATGTATCTTTTTTTCAAAACAGCACAAAACAAGCCAGGTATAGTGTCGCGTGCCTGTGATCCTAGCATGTAGGAGACGGAAGCAGGAAGATCACACCAAGTTCAAGGCCAGCCTGGGCTATGCAAGTGAAACCCTATCTCAACCCACCCCCTCAAAACAATACAAACTTAAAAATTTAAGAGGCATAAAATAGAATTGAAGTAATCTACCCAGGAACCCATGGTATTTCCTGGGGTATCCTTTAGACACCTTCTGGGGCCTTCTCTCTTAGCCCTCTCCTCAATGGGCCCATCCTGAGTGAAAAGAGCTAACAAGACCCCCCAACCCCTTACCTGCAGGTGGGGTCTGGACCCTGCGCCCACCGGGACTGCATGCGCCAGGTCTACACGGGGACGGCCTCCGGGGGAGCCGAGGGCGAGAGCTAGGGGGAGTCCCTGCCGCAGACTGCACGCCTCCCGGCAGGGTTAGTGCCCCTGGCGCAGGCAGGTCACACGGCCTGTTGGCACAGGGTGTCTGCCACACCTTTCTCAAGGTGGGACGCACCAGCTGACCCAGAGTGACTCACCACCCAGGCAGCTGGGCCCCTGAGGCAGAAAGCCATGCTTCCCCGAGTGCAGTGGGAAAGACCTTGGGGGCTCTGCCTCTCCCCCAGGGAGGCAGCCCGGCCTGGCCTGAGGCTCTGGGCACGGGTTTGCCTTCTCCTGCATCTGTCTCCTGAGAGGCGGGAACGCAGGGACGGAGCTCAGCAGACTGCCAGCCAAGCGGAAATTGTCCTCAATGTAAGAACAATTTCCTTTGCTCTGCAGCATTTTATCTGAGGATCTCAAAACACTGAAGACCTCAGATATTGTTTTCAAGAGTGAGAATTTGCCTAGACCAAGGGCTCAGAAGCCCAGAAGGAGAAGAGCCAGAGGGTTCCAGAATCACCTCTTCTTCTCCCAGCTGGGACCTCACATCTATTTCCTCCTTAGGCCCATGTTTTGGAGTCTGGCTTTTTTATGGCAGGGAAGGTACTGAGAATTGAACCCAGGGTCCTCACACTGAGCTACATCTCCAGCCTATTTTATTATTTTATTTTATTTTGTTTCGTTTTGTTTTATGAAAGGATCTTGCTAAGTTACTCAGGCTGGGCTCAAAATTGTGATCCTCCTGTCTCAGCCTCACAGAGTCCTGGGCTTACAGGTGTGAGGCACTGCTCCCAGGAGGGCATGGCTTTGTCCCTGCCACCCTCCTGCTCTGTCACAGACTATGAGAGACATAAACAGTCTTTGTTACTCAAGACTAATTTGACCGATGACCAGAGCCACCTGAACTGGCTTCCAGCCTTGTGAGTGGCCTGCCCCGCTGCTCGAGCCAGGTCTGGCCTCAGCTGTCCTGCGGGTTTCTCAGTAGACTGGCGACACCTTGAGCAGAGGTTTGCAGATCTGCTCTGCAAGTCCCTGGAGCCGGCGAGAGCTGCAGGACAGGCAAGAGAGAGGTAGGTCTTGCTTCTGCAGTACGGGAGATGAAGTGAGTCCTCTCAGACTCCGAGGCCTGGGCTGAGAAATGGAGATATAGTTATCCTTTGGTACACGCAGGAGGTTGATTCCAGGACCCCAGGAAGCCAAAATCTGCGAAGGCTCAAATCTGTTGCATAAAATGGCCTGGTATTTGCCTGTAACTGTGCACATCCTCCCATACGATTAAATCATCTCTAGATGGCTTACAATGCCTAGGTATGTAAATATAGCTGTTATACTGCATTGTTTAGGGAATATTCACAAGGAAAGCGATAGTTATGTGTTTAATACTGATGCAGTTTTCTTCCCCTGAATGTTTTCAGTCTGAGTTGCTGGCCTCCACGGAGGCAGACCCCTGTGACGTGGAAAGCCGACCCTGCTGATGAATCACCTGCTGCCCGGGTGCGACGAACCAGACCTCACTGCCCAGTGTGCCACAGGAGAGCACTGGATCTTCACATCTGCACAGGAAGTCTCGGGTCTATTTGGCAGGTGAGAAAACTGAGGCACAGACCATCTGCTATCCCTCAAGTCCCACAGCTGGGGAGTGAAGTCCCAGGTGTTTAGCCCCAGTCCTGGGTGGGGCTTGGTGATGGGCATATTTAATGAGCAACTTCCACCATGCCAGTCTGATCCCCAGACCTCTCCCCGAGGAGTAGCTTACTGCAGTGTGTGGTTCCTGGTGCGGGAACACGGACCGACGGGCACCCGGTTCTGACCAGCAGACTTGCTCTTTACTGGCTGTTACCCAAGAGTAGCTCTGGCGGAATGATGTGTCACCGCGCCTGGGGGGCAGCTGATCCGGGGAGCCCTGCCCTTCTTTCACTCCAATTCCTGCTCACTGCAGCAAGGCAATGAACTCGATGACATTTAGGTGTCCTTCCTGCTCTCGCTGCCAGGCTCTGAGCCTGGTGCTGGCACAGGACCTGAGCGATCAGGTGTCAGAAGACCAAGGCGAGGAAGTGGCAAAGCTTGCTTGCTTTCACCCAGGCTGCTGGGCTCCAGGGCCCCACAGCTGTAATTTCCACCAAGTTGTGGCCCCCAGGCTGGGTGATAGGGTGTACGGTCCACAGGAAAACTACCGAAGTGATGCCCCAGCAGCCTGAACCACTGCCACTCAGCGTGCCCCCAGCACCCCCTGCCGACTCTCCCCTGGGGTCCTGTGAGTGCCTGCTTTGCAGGGAGGCCTCTCTGAGGAAGGAAAGGAGGGAACCCGGGGGGCCTTGGTTGGGAATGGGGGAGCCCCTGCAATGTGGTCCCCACCCAACTGTGACAGAGACATGAGGCAATGTGGTCCAGGTGACTGCCTAAAAATAGATGCGCTCCCCCACCGCAGGCGGGTGACTCGGGGAGCCCGCACACTTCTGAATGGTGGCACCGTGGTGTCGCTGCCCATGGCGTTCCCTAGGTGCTCAGGCGACAGGAAAGGGTCGGTGACCAACATGCAGCGTGCGTTTCACACTACTCCCTTCCCCCAAACCGGCAGGTCCAAGCCCATAAAGGGCAGAGCCGCGTGGCCCTCCGCCCGCCCTGGGGCACGTTCCTGTGTGCGTGTATGTGTGTGTGCGTGTGCGTGTGTGCCGCCCGCACCTCCCAGCGTGACAGACCGTGCAGCGTCGAGGCCCCCGCCTTGCTCTCTGACCTCCCACGCAGCGGGACCTGGGGAGCCCGGCTGCTGCTCTGTCCCGGGGGTATGGAAAGTGACTCCTTCCCCGACCCCCGCACTCTTTAGGAAGCCAGCACAGCCCTGGCTTCCCGGATTCTTCTCCAGGGGCCACGGAAGCTGAGGAGTGAGGCAAATATTCCGAGAATTCTGCCCCACCTCAGGAAGCTGTCTGAGTGAAGGGAACAGGCAGAATTGGGCCCCAGGGGCCCTGCTTTCTGGCCTAGGCTTTGCCGCTCCTTGCTGTGTGACCTTAAGCAAGTGAATTCTCCTCTCTGGTCTGTAGTTTATTCTTTGTTTCCTTATTTATTTTGCCAACAAATATGTATTGAATGTATCCTGGGCCAGGTATCCATACATATCATGCTAGATACAGGAAAACAACAACTATGGAGGATTAAAAATGCTCAGGAAGTCTTGACACCTCCCCCCTAATGAAATCTGCAGCTATTGCTTCATCCCTTGACTCTAGTCTGATTCAGTAACTTGCTTTGACTAATGCTGCAAAAATGACACCAGATTTTTTACGACTGCCTTTTGTAACCCAGTTGTCACAGGAGGAGGCCATGAAGAGGCCACACGGGGCAGAGAGCTTTTGTACCTGAATTACAGCGTCAGCCAATGGCCAATCGAGTTAGGCCAGGTGGAGCTAACCCCAGCCAATCGGCTCACCAACCAAAATTGTTCAAAGGATCCCAGCATTCCAAGAGGCTGAGGCAGAAGGATCATAAGTTCAAACCCAACTTAGACAATTTATCAAGACTCTGTCTCAAAATAAAAAAGGGCTGGGAGTGTAGCTCAATGGGAAGACCCTAGTTCCTGGATGTTGAATGAGTTCAACCAATGCCACTCAGAGCAGAGACAAGCCACCCAGCTGGGCTTTAACTGTACACTGTCAAATCGTCAACCCACAGAATTGTGAACAATTACATTGCTCTCATTTTTTTAAAAGCTACTACATTTTGGACAGGCATGGTGGTGTACACCTGTAATTTCAGTACTTGGGAGGCTGAGGCAGGAGAATTGCAGAGTTCAAGGCCAGCCTGGGCTACATAGTGAGACACTGTCTCCAAAAAAATTAATTTTTGTTGACCATTTCCTCTATGCCAGGGACAATGTTAGATGTTACTTATAATAACATCTCACATCTTCCTCACATCCACCATGTGAAACACGTCTTCTAATTTCCTCTTTATAAATGAGCATATGCAGGCACAGGAAGGAGCAGCGACTCGCCTAAGATCAAAGAACAGGTGAGTGGGGGACTGGACTTTGGGGCTGAGCACTCCAAGCTTTGAGTCCACCAGCCCATCCGGAACCAGAGCCTCAGTTCTCACCCTCACCAAATTTGCAATAGAGGCAGCAGACAAGCGTTAAAGAGGTGCAGAAATACAGACATCGCGCAGGGGGCTGAGTGCTGAGGTCACAGGGACAGCCAGGGGCCCTGAGAGAGGCTGGGCAGAAGGCGCACCCGGGTCTTGGTTTCCAGCTTCAGTCAGATAGAAGTCACCAGGCAAGTGTGTCAGAAATGCAGATCACAGTGCTAGGTAGGCTGAGGCAGGGTGAGAGCCTGTTTTAAAAAAAACTGAGGGGGAAGGAAGAGGAAGAGGGGGAAAAGAGGAAAAGGAGAAGAGGAGGAAAACGTGGAGGAGGGAGGATGGGAAGGGAAAAGGGGGAGGAGGAAGAAGAAGAGGAAGAAGAAGAGGAAGAAGAAGAGGAAGAAATGTAAATTCCTTAGATTCCTTGGCAAATTCCTAATTACCCAGAGACTGATTTCCACAGGGTTCTTTGTGTGTCCTGGATACCCTGGATATTGTGGTTTGATGGGTCCATCCAGCACCTGCTCAGACTCAGACTCCTGACTCAACTGCCCTAGCCAACCTGTCCCCATAGCCTTCTCCCAGAGCTTTCCCAGGAGCCCCAAATGCTTTCCCGAGTCCCCTTAGATTTTATGTGTTTTTAGCAAGTGTTCCTCCATATCCTGCCCCCAGCCTCAGGATAATAATAGTGTTCCTTTCATTGCAGAAGAAAACGGCCTCCTCTTACAAAGATCTGCCCTCCTGCAAGGTAGCCCATCTATTCTCTTCTCGTTCTCTGCCAGCCCTGCTCGGGTCCCCAGCCCAGCTCTGGTGCCTGCTCTCTGGGCAGTGATGGCACTGAGATGTGGCACATCAGAAGAGGCGCGCTGGTGCGCACACCGGCTGTCGTTGGCTTCCTGCTCTTCTCCCAGATGAGGCGGGAGGGCAGTGCGGCTGGCCCCTGGACCAGCTCCATTGAGGCTGGGGAGAGGAAAGAACAGACTGTTGGCCAGAGGCCCCAGGTGAGAGAGGAGCTGGGAGCGGAAACCCCCTGCCCGCCTGCTGGGAGCCCCAGTTCCAAGGTGCAGTCAGGAGTCCTGGGGATGTGGGAGAACTCGGGTCCTCACCTGAGGAGTCTGCGTCCCCCTTCTCAGGGACAGACAGGGCAGGCAGAGAAGCCGCTAACGGCAGCAAGACAGGGCACCGACAGGTCGCCCTTGAGGGGCTGGTACAGGATCCAGCTGCTGTGGCCGTCCCCAAAAGCCCCAGGAGCTGAGAGGTCACCAGGCGCCTCTCCCCACACCGAGGGGACCCCTCCGCCAGCAGTGAGAACAGCCCAGGTGGCACCCTGGATGGAGGAGCGGCCGGCCACAGGAAGGGCCGGGCCTGACCAGTGAGGCTAGAATGTGGAGAATGAGGCTGTGACTCAGCCGCGGGCCTCCAGGGCCTCTCGGAAGGAGAAGGGCTTGTTTGGGCTGGGCGTGTGGCAGGGCTGCAGCCTGGCAGAGGGCGTGGTGAGAAGAGGGCATCAGGAGGCCTCCAGCCAGGGGCCAAATCATCCCGGCAAAGGGGCCGGTTTAAAAGAGCAAACCCGCAACTGGGTTTGTGGTCTTGTTTCTTGTAGCTCATCCTTCGAGCTCCAGCAGTGCGGCAGGAAGCCTCTCCTGCCATTCACCGAATGGCAGGCTTGGGCGACGTCCATGCTTGGGTGACATCCGTGCAGGCACCGTCTCTCTAGGGCACAGGGCAACCTTGGGGTTCAGAGCCGGCTGATTCTCACCAAGCCAAGTATGGATCACATCCGGGACTTTTTCCCTGCAGCACAAAGGTCTGATCGTACAAAGGCACGTAGGGCCCAGTGGTGGGTGGTCAGGTGTGTATTTTATGAGTGGATTTGTGGGTGATGGGCCTCTGAGGAGAACACTTGATGGGAGAGTAAGGATGGGGTAGGGAGACAAGCAAGGGGCCCAAGTACGACTCTTTGTGTTGCTAGAATTTTGGTTACGAGTGAAGGAAAACCCTTTTTTTTTTTTTTTGGACTAATTTCAAAAATGAAATTAATTGGTTTTAGACCTTAAATCCAAGGGGTGTGACTAGTTTCAGAGAGGGCTTGACCAGGACCTCTAAAATGATGTCATCAAATCCTAGTGTTCCCTGTTGTCTTTTGGTTCAACTGGTCTCCAAGTAAATAGCTCTATCGCAGCCTGGTTCCACCCCCATGGTGTCAAGGTGGCTGCGAAAGCTCCAGGGCTCACGCTTTTTCCTGAGGGCAAAGGACCAGTTCATTTCTCTGACAGCTTAAAGTTCTGTACTGAGTTTCATTGGCCCCGATTGGCCTGAATTTGGCCACGTATCCTAAGCAAGGATTGTGGGCAGGGAAAGGGAGTCTGTTGACTGACAGTGTCATAATCTTCCCCACCCCATCTGATTTTGTGGGACAGGGGTGTAAGCTGTGTGCTTGCTGACAATGGAGACTTCACCAAAACCATAGTCTGAGGTGAGCCCATTATTGCAAGTGAGCGAATGGGGACAGGGGACAAGAAACACCGGCCTTTTGTTCCTTTAAGAGCAAGGACTTCCCAGAAAAGCTGGAAGGGCTTCTGTGGGGCCCAGCTTGCAAGTTGGGTCCCCAAGTTAGGGAGAAGAAACTTCTGCTCTTTCAGCTCACAGCACAAAACCATGTGGCTGTGGCTCCACTGGTGGCTTGAGGTGTCTGTCT
>RJWM01046534.1:0-12293 GCA_004363535.1 Dasyprocta punctata
TGAAATCCTATGGCAGGAGAAGCTATCTCAAGGATAGCAAGATACATTATGGTAGCAATTTTGGATTTACTATTGGCTTGTTTTGAAGTCCTTTATCACATTCATTGTTTTTGTTTTTATCGTTTGTATTCTATCCTGTTCTGTTTGAGTTATGCTATGTCCGAAGTTATCTGCAGCTATTTTGAATTCATCAAGGGACCTTACGGTAACTACTGTTGATTTCATAATGTTTTGAAGTCCTGTATCTCTTACACTGATTTGTTTTGATTACTTTTATTGTATTATATACTCTTTAAAACAAAATAAAAGAGAAAGAGAAAAAAAGATCATAGAAAGATGAGGATGACTGATGGATAATGACAAAGTGAGTGAGAAAGGTGCCTCCTTCATTCACAAAGGAACTATATGAATAAGATGTGGCACAGATAATTCTGTAAAACCTACTTTTTGTGAAGAATTAAATTCCTGGTACATATATAATGCACTTATTGTCTCAAACAGCATTAGATACAAAAAACTTCAAAGATAGTTTCTAAGAGTAAGGTACAGAAAACCTCTATCTTTGATGAACTATTTCTTAAACTAGGAAAAAAAAAGCTACTTGAAGTCATTTAATGTAGTTAATTTAGTAAAAAGATGAAAGAGCTTCATGATAAAGATACAAAATTATACACTTATAGTTATAAATGATAATGAAAACATGGCAAGGGAAACGAAAGAGTATGTTAAAAATTAATTTAAAAATATTGTGATATAACTTCAAGGAGATAGGCATATTCACAACTGTAAAAAGATGTACAAATGATTATAGTCAGAGATTTTAACATCCATTTTAATAGCAATTAGAGACAAAAATGCACAATAGTAGATCTAAAAACATTATGAACCAACTACACTTACTTAACACTTATAGAATAATCAAATAACAGAAGAATACACATTCTGCTCAAGTGTATATTTAGTATGTGCCAACATGGATCATACCCTGGAATATAAATGAAATTTCAATAAATTTAAAGGATTCGCATTAAAGAAAGGATGCTATTTGACCAGAGTGGAATTAAATAAGAAATCAAAAACTGGGAAACTCCAAGTACTTTGGAACCACTTAGTAGATTTCTAAATAATTCTTAGATCAAAGAAGAAATCAAAAGATAAAATAGTAATTTCAAATGAAGAATAATGAAAATGCAATACATCAAAATTTGTGGGCTGTAGCTAACAAATGCATTAAAGGGGAATTTATAATACTAAAATTTCTATATTGGGAAAATGGTCTCAAATCAGTGACTTCAACTACTATTTTAACTAGGAAAAAACTACTTTAAACATCTACTTTAAACATCTAGTAAAGAGAAGAAAAGCAATATAAAAACAGAAATTAATGAAATACAAAACAGAAAACAATAAGTAAAATTAGTAAAACTAAAACCTAATTTATTGCGAAAGTCAATAAAATTGATAAACTTCTAGCCAGAAATGTAAAGAAGAAAGAGAGAAGACTTAATTACTAACATAAGGAACAAGAGCAGTGAAATGATCAGGCAATCAACAAATATCAAAAGTATAAGTACTTGAATATCAAGGATGTGGTAAAATAGGCAATGCAATATGCTGCTTCTGTAAATTAAAATTTGTAATACCCCTTTGAAGAGAATTTGAGAACACCTAATAATACACATGTACTTATTATTTGACCCACAAGCTCCAATTCTAGGAACTGTGAGGACATCTTTGCAGCCATGGAAAAATACATTTGCACAAAATATGTCTCCCAGTATTGAATGCAACAGCAAAATATTAGAAAGCAATATCTCTACATAAGAGTATCATTTTCTAAATTACGATAGTGACACAAAGGAATACTATGCAACTGTAAAAAGGAACTAGAAAGATCTGTATGGATTCATTAATTTCAAAACCACAACAAGTGCAAGTAAATAGGTTGATGCGTTAGGACTTATTTTTCTTAAATGTATTGTCCTAAAGTACCATGATACTCTGAGGCTGTCTTATAGAGTCACACTCTCACCAAAAGTTATCAGCACAAATAAGGGATTGCCACTAAGATTAAGCACAAATGACTCAGTCTAAAGTATTGATCATAAAACAAAATGAAGATATCAACACATTCATAAAGGGGTATCTGTGGGACACTCCACAATGTAGTTTGTATAGGTGATTGCCAGAAAGATCCTTTTCAGAATTCTAGTATTTTAGGGGAAGAGAGCATCAGATGAAATAGCAGGAGGATGAAGTTGTTGAAAGCACAGTGGGATGGAGCCCTTTCCAAACCTGATATGCAAGGTTGACCCTCAGAATGATGGTCCCTGTGACTCAGATAAAAAAAAATCCTTTGAGATGTTGAAAATTTCAGACTATTCCAGTGAGAAAGCCTACATGAGAAGCCCAAAGCACTTGAATTCCTTCCCCTTGAGTTCACAACTGGTGATTGAAATATAGAGTTGATGTTTAAATTTTAAAAATTTATTATAGTATCTTAGTCACTTTGCTTTCACTAAGATATAATACTGATGTCCACAACTGAAAGGAGCAGAGGCGTATTTTGAGTCACACTTTTACTCCACAGTTCACTGACTACAAGGCAGGGTGACATGGTAGAGGGGCATATGGTAGCAGAGGAAAAATTGCTCATGTCATGGCAGCCAGGAAGTAGAGATCAAAGGGAGGAGGAAGAAGACATGTCCTTTCAGGTCACCTCCAGTGACCCACCTCTTCCAACCAGACCCCATGTTCCAACACTAAGAGAACTGTAGATCCCCATAATTCGGTCACCTTCCGCAAGTCCCATTTCTGAGTGTGAGATTTTGGGAGGATATCTAAACTATAAAATACAGTAAAAGACACAATGCCATTAATCCCTCTCAAAATATTCCCCTTGCTTCCATCTTATCCTATCAGTCTTGCTAGTTTAGCAGTTCTGGAAGTCCTTTTTCATGAGTGTCTTTATGAGGTATTATTAAAAATATGGTGATACTACTCCTGAGTACCTTCCAACAAAAAAGCAGGCTCATAACAACATTGTGGTGTGTACTCATACATGTTAATCATTGAATCTAGCACCATGTGGTTTCTGGCTCTTTCACAAAGTCAAAATGACAAGAAAAGGTAAACATTTTCAATTGATTCAGGACAGCAAGGCAACCATGACAGTGCTAATAAGACACTCATGAAGGAGGACTTCCAGAATTGTTTCAGAAAGTGGCAAGAATGATGGGAAAAATTTTTTGAAGCAAAAGGGAGTATTCGGTGGGGGGTGATCGATGGTGATGGTTCATAGAGAACCCTTTCCTGTCCTTGTTGCAGTCTAGGAAGGTTTATAATTATAATCCCAAGGAGATGTTATTGGAATTCTAATCAGCTAATTCCAATCTACCACTTCCAGTGGAACCCATGGTGAGAAGAAAGACACTGAGATGTATATACAGTTGTGGGGAGCCAAGGGGTCCTAAATCCAGCCAAGATGGTAGTTCATCAGAACAAAGACCCTGACCCAGAGCCCAACGTGGGTTTTATTAATTCTCCATGAGGGGACTGGCTCGGGGATGACAGTGAGAGTGGCAGGAAGTATGTGACTGCCATGACTACCATGAGCTGGGCTAGGTAGGAGGTCTGAGATCACCTCTGCGATAAGAAATGTAGTGAAAGCAATCTGCATAACACAACTGTAGTGACTAATAATATGGGGTTGGTGCTTCAGTTCTGATGTACAATCCTTTTTGCCCTGGGTAGTCACAGCCTCCTTCTGGAGGCTCACTCCCAGCTGACAGCGTGGAGCATGACTTTTCATCCTGCCCGGCTCAACCACGTGTTTGGGGAGTCATTGGGTGGGATAGAACTGACCTGCCACTCTGCCTTAGAGATTACACATCAGCTCCTCAGCCAGCCCAATTTACATTGCCTAAAGCCAATTGAAGGGATAAAGAAATAGTCATCTCTATGGTTCCCCACAATGGTTGCCGTGATTAGCACAGCTCTTGAGGCTATTGGGGAGAAGGACCGTGAGAGGATGAGAACATAAAAGAAAGCTGGGTTCAGGCAGAGCCCTTTCTCCTGATGGGAGGAAAGGAGCCTAGCCCTCACTGTAGAGGCATTTATTTATACATTTAGCAACTTAATGTCACATGACATCCTGTTGCCTAGTAATCTGCATGTATGGCAACCTAAGGGCCTGATGTTTTGGGACCTGGAGTTACTTCTTTTTATGGCTTGTCCTGGAAGGTCTTTGTTCTCAGACCTTGCTGGCCAGTCCCTGCAGGTGTGGCCAATTTCCAGCTCCAATGGTTCCCAACAGATGGTTTTTAATGCAATATTTTTAAAAAGTTTAAAACATCCACCATATTTTTTGATGATTCATTGTATGCTTCCCATTACCCAGATGTATGTTCCAGTCAGTTGGAACACTAGAGTAAAAGCCAGATGTGTTCCTCTCTTGCCCACCCCATGTTTGAGCTGGCCAGTCATATCTATGGCCTGGTCACTGTCACTAAGACAAACAGACAGTAGAGCGCTCTGACAGGATGGAAAGACTATTAGTGTAGCCCATGTTTCGCATCCCCATTCCTGCGTTTTCAGATTCAGAGCCACGGATAATTACAAATCATCACTTTAATATTAGTTTCCCTACTCTGGGCCCCTGAAGCCAGTTCAGTCTACATGCCCGCACCCCTCCCCCATGAATCACAAAGGATGGTGTGGGAAAGATGTTCAGACAGCAGAAAGAAGTAGGCAGGTCTGAGGCATTTCAAGCACCAGCATCTAGTCTCAGCCATCATCTCCAATAGATGGCATTTAACAGTCTCACTTCCACCACCTCCAATAGCAAAAGCTGCTTTTTTGCCTGAATGCATCCCAAAGGATGGCATCCCACTTCTTGAGTTTGTGGACAAAAGACAGTCCTAAGACACCCACAATTTCCGAAAGGATTCTCTTCTCTACCAACAAATGTTGAAATTGTGGTCACCCGAGAAATTAGTTTTCAAGCTAATGTAGCATGGGGCAGTACCTCCCTACAAACTCACTTCAACATTCTGCCATTCATCCCATCTGTCTTAATCTTCATGTGTGTGTTCTTCCTAATCCTTCTTCACACAAGTAAACATACTTCTCTATTGCTTAAAACAAGAGCCTGATCACAGGAACCACTGTGTTTCATATAACCACAGCTTGTCTGCAGCAGCATTGTTCAGATGGCAAAATCTTTTGCCTCTAGTGAAGATAGTTCCAAGAAAGGCTAGAGTAGGAACCAAAGCTTCTTGCCCTAGGTCTGGGCCTTGCTCTGTTTGCACACCCAGCCTGGTAGGAACTTTTCTTAATAATTTTGGAGATGAACTGATTTTTATTATTTTGTACAATGCTTGGATGACATAGGAAAAAAACACAGGATCTTGAAACTTATTGACAAGCACAGCATTCAAACCCCAATTTTCAACCGCAGGATCTCTGATAACATGTGTAACGTGTATAGGTGCTTTCTCCTAGTTCCATTGAAGGTGAAAAAAAATTTCTTTGTGTACCGAGACAAACCAAAAATAACAGTCACTAGGTCTGGTTCTTTTACTGAGTGAAAAAAACTTTGCATATTCCTCCATATAGTGAACTCTCTCCAATCAACTTTATCCTAGTTTTTGCTGTATGAACATACATTAACTGTTGTGAGTGTAAGAAACATTGTATAGGACAGACTCAGAAACTTGGGTAATTTTACAGTTTATTTCCTTTAGATAATCTTGCAGTTCCATTTGATAAGCCAGTTTTCAAATTACAGTCTTTTGTAACCTTGTTCCTTTGTCACTTTTTGAGTAATTATAGAACTTTTCATGATCAAATAATACATAAATTGCCCAATCTGTTTCACATTTTTAAAAATGGGACCACTCTTTACATGTATGACACCACCAGTCTTTTTAAAAAATTATGAAAAACACAATTTATCCTAGTTCATTAAAAAACCTATCATCCATTTTAATAGCTGCATATTGCCTTAACACTTGCAATGAACATCAACATGATTGAACCACTTTCCTCACTGAATTTTGGGTGTTTGCCTGTCTTACTCTTTTATCCTTTAGGTAACACTGAGAAACACCTGTATTTTAAAAGCAAAATCCAGCTTTTCAGCACTTCAAAATTTACATCATTCTCTATATCCCTCAAATTACTCCTGCCACTAAATCCAGGCAGATGGGTACCTCACTTCCACAGAACACTTTTTCTAACTCCATGCTTTTCTTCCTATCACCAACTTCTTTCCTACACTTTAGAGTCCAAGTGAATCTTTTTCTCTAAAGTATGCCTTTAATTACAGATATAACCTTTAAAATTGAGAAACTTTTACAATTAACATATTATACATGATTATCACTGAGTATTCACATCATCTTTGTATCAGTTTTTTTTTTCCTTTTGCAATACTGGGGGCTGAATCCAGAGCCTTGACACTGAGCTACAACTTCACACTGAGCTACAAACCCAGCATTTCTTTTAAAAGAGTGACCCACTAAATCACTAAATTGCCCAGGAAGGGCTAAAAGTTTTGATCTTCTTACTTCAGCTTTCCCAGAGTGTGAGGTTTACAGGCATGCATCATCATACTCAGCTTCTATTTTAAGCTCAAGAAAAAGGGTGATTTCCACTAAATTTAACAGAACTTTATTGAAACACAAACAAGAACAGGGTATCTACACATTACAACAACGATCCGAAGGATAGCTTATTTATGATGGCTCAGTTCACTATAAGCTCAAATACTAAATATTATAACCTGGGCAAGACAAGTATCAACAAGTGTGTTTTCAGTTTTGATATTCATTTGGCATCAGAAAAATGATCTAGCTTGCATAAAGATGTGCATAAAGTTACTGTCAACATGAAAGAGGTACACTGCAGCACATAGCTATTTGTGAAAACCAAAGCAGTATTCAACAATAATAACTTAGGAACATTGTGACAATCAGATGCAAGTGATTATACTAATTTCGTTGGTCTGCTTCAGGATTATTCTGATTGTCTATTTTGCTTTGCAGTTGCTTGGCAAATTTCTCAACTTCATGGAATGTAGGAATAAGGGACTCAAGACTAAAATCATCATCAGTGAACACTGTCTCTTTTCTGATATTGTTACCAATATTCTCAAATATTGCAAGAACAATTTCAATATTGTCATTTGTCTCCGCCCTGGAAAACAAATTCATAAATACTGACACTGCTTCAGTACTTAGTAATTCTTTTGTCATGACAAGATTTTCAGACAAATTCAGTAGCATTTCCAGAACATGACATCTTGTTCTGATATTGCCTGTAGCTAGTAAGGTGAGAAAGCCAGACATATAATTGGCAACCAGTGTGTGATAGTCACTAGTAGAAGTGAGATGTCTAACTATCCTTAATCCAGACAGCTGCTCAGGGGAATCCACACTGTAAGCAAGGGTTTCCTCACACACTTGACATACGAATGTCTGAATCATGTTTAGATTTGGGTAAGATGGAGCTGTAAGAATCATATCTTTCAAAAACCTTGTCTTAACTCTGGTGGATGGATAATCCAGCAAAGTTTCAATAAGTGAGACAACACCTGACTCCCGAATAAAATCCCGGGTAAATCGAGAAGCACTTCTCACACCCATTGCAATTTTACAAATTTCATGAATAAAAGGATCCTCAATTTTGTCCATTAATAAAAGGAGCTCTTCAAACTCTTCAGAATCGATTCTAAGTTCACACTGTATGCAGCTGCAGAACCAGCTCTCAGGCTCTGCATTCCTTTTGGCCCTAAGATGCTCTCGAATTTCCTGGACTGACCGGTAGGATGGATCATACTGAAATGAGAACTGAGGTTGAAAACGAAGCAAAGATTCTTGCTCGCCACCTTCTGCATTGAGCTCCTCATTCCTGTTTCCCCCAAACATTTCAGGGAACAGAGGTGCTGCTTCTCTTGGAAATCTAAAAGGGTTTAGAGATGGGAAGCCAACTCTACCCCACGGACCGGGTTTGAACTGTACAGTGACCTCGTCCCAGCTCTGAGGTCTACATGAAGGTTCAGGTTCCTGCTTAACTGAATCCCAAGACTCACAAGTGGCCCTGAACACAGGGCTAGGATTTGATTCAAAATGGGCCTCATCTCCTACCCAGAACCAGGACCCCACTATGTCCTCCTCCTCATCAAGTAATGTCCTAGACTCACAGTTAGTTCCATCACCAGTTTGGTTATTCACCTCATCTGTAGCTCTAGACCAAGACTCAATAACTTCCCCTTTATCATCTTGTGATGCAGCCTCACAGGTAGCTACAGTTCCAATTTCCTTAATGGTCTTGTCTCTAGACCAGAACCAGGACTCAACAATCATTTCTTCATCATATTCTGGCTCTGATGCACAGCACGTCCCTGCTTCTATATTGACTTCTTTTCTAGCACAATAGCAGGACCCCAAAATTGTTTTTCCTTCAGTTTTTGACCGTGTTCCATCTACTGCCTGAGACTCAGCTTCTCTATCAGCTTCTTTAGGCCAGAACCAGGACCCAACAATGATTTCCTCTTCCTCAGTCTCAGTCTTGGTCTCAAAGATATCTGCAGTAACTGTCTCCAGACTTGTTTCTCGTTCCCAAAACCAGGACCCAACAATGACTTCCTCCGTATCAGCTTTGGAACTGTATTTGCTGCAAAATCCAGACTCTTGAATAGCCTCTTGCTTACCCCAGAATCCAAAAACAGATTCCTCCTCCTCTTCAACTTTTAAACTGCTCTCTTTCCTATTCTCAGTTTGTACCTCAAGTCTGTCCTCTTCCTCAGGCCAGAACCAAGAACCAATAATGTCCTCCTCTTCAGCTTCTGGCCCGGACTCCTTTCTATCAGTAGTCTCTATATTGGTGTCTTTATCTTCTTTCCAGAACTGGGACTTAGTCATGATCTTCTCTTCAGTTGGTAACATGGCCTTTTGTCTAGCCTCATAATCTGTACTGCTCTCTTCTGCGGTCCATAACCAGGATCCCACAAGGGCCTCTGGTTGTGTGTATCTCCTAGACCAGAACTTTGAATCAGCAGTGTCCTCTTCTTCCTCTGGTCTAACCTTCCAGTTTCCTCTACTGGCACGATATAAACAGGGTTCTTCTTTTGCCCAGAAGCAAGACTTATTATCAGTATCTTCAGTTTCTGCTGTAAATTTGCATCTGGCACCAACTCCAAACTTCGTATTAGCCTCTTCTCTAGCCACAAACAAAGATGGGATAATGATTTCTTCATGCTCCAGGCTAGACTTGCTGTTGACTGTAGCATCCTCACATGCATCTACTCTGGCCCAGAACCAGGACCCAAACACAGGATCCTCTTCCTCCTCAGCTCCTGGCACATCACAGCTAGCTTCCATCACAGAATCCATACAAGTCTGAGTCTGGTTTTCAGACCAAAACCAGGACAAAAAAAATGTCTCTTCTTCAGATCCTTGGCTAAACTCTTCTCCAACTCCAGCCTCTATACTGACTTCTCCAGTCCATAACCAGGGACCTATGACTTCTTCCTCAGACTGCGGCCTTGATTCACAGCTGACCCCAACATCAGATTCTACACTGGCCTCATCAGTGCTCCAGAACCAAGACCCAAAAATTGTCTCTTCTTTGGGCTCAGGGTTGACTTCTTCACCAGCCCAGAACCAGGAACCAACAATGACCTCTTCATCATTAGTTGCTAGTACAGACTGAGAGGTGGCTTCAACCCCAATTTCCATACCAGTTTTCTCCCCAGCCCCTAGACAGGAATTGTTAACAAGCTCCTCAACCTCCGGACTGGATTTGCTGCTGGACTCTGTCTCCTTACTGACCGCTTCTTCAGTCCAGAACCAACTACCAACAATGGACTCATCCTCCAACTGTGGACTGGATTTTACACTTGTCTCATCCATCACGGTGGACTCTTCTGTAGCCCAGAAGCAGGTCCCAGTAAAGGCTTCCTCCTGTGATCTTTCTTTTGGTTTGATTCTGGTTCTGACTTCTTCTTTTTCCACTGCTTGTACCCTGGTCTCATTTTTGGTGTTACACCTTACAAATGTATTATCCTTTTCTTCAGGCCAGAGCCAGGACTCTTTTTTTGTTTCATCTGTAGACTCATCAATGCAAGGTTCTCGCTTGTGACTGTGCTGCGCCTTCTCATTGATCTCTTTTCTGGCTCTAGGTAAAGACCTGCATTTGGTCTCTTCTTTATCCCAGAACCAGGACTTCATAGCACTTTCACACTCAGATCCAGAACTGAATTCAACATTGACTTCTTTCTTAGACCTAAACCAGGGCTTATTATTGACCTCTTCCCTGGATCTGGACAAGGAATTGGTCTTTTGTTTAGCACAGAACCAGGATGTCTCAACAGACTCATCCTCAGAACCAGAACTACTAGACACAATATAGAGATCCTGTTTGTTTTTGAGTCTGGAATAATCAGATGCCTCTTGTTTGGGTATGTGCCTGGATCTGGTACTAGTCTTTAACCCATTCCTAGGATGAAATCTTACATTGACCTCTTCTTGACTCCAGAACCACGAATTCACAGAATTCTGAGAGAGCTCTTGGTTGGATGAAGGCCTGAGAAGACTCCAGGTCTCACCATCAGTCACCTCTCCTGACCCAAAGGAAGGTCGGAACCCCACTTGAGAATGAACCTTCTTTCCAGCAAAGTTCTTATTGTCTATATTAACCAATTCTCTATCCATAAAAAGGCACTTAGTTTTAGGAACCAACCCAGAATCAGTACTGACCACTGGAAACCTTATGGCATTGGTTTGGGAATCTTGCTCTGTCTTTGACATTGACTCAGTACCAAACTCATTCAGGGCCCAGGCCTGAGCATCACCTTTGGATCTTGACCCTGGGATCATTTTGATTTTACTCTTAGTATATACCCTACTCACTGCTCTTGTTTCAGTTTTAGACCACACTCCAGGAATAACCTTGGTCTTGGTTTTAGGCCTTGCTCCAGTCATTATCTGGGCTTGGGTCCTAACTTTGGGTCTGACCACCAGAGGGACTTCACCCTCTATTTCAGCTACACGAACCTCATCCACAGGTTTCTTTTCATTTTTATCCTCTGCATAAAGATCAAACTCTGTACCAGTCATGATACAAATTAGAAAAAGCCAAGTTATAGACCCCTCCCCAAATCACAGGTGTAATCACAGCCAAAGAACAGTCAGAGGACTGCAGTCTTATGCACTAATCTTCTAAAAATTTAGATTATAAGCTGAAAACCATAGGACATAGGCTTGGGTCACCAATTTGGCAGTCACCTAGCCTCCTACTGAAGATAGTCTCACTCAACAATACATATACAAGGCAGAAAAACAAGAAGGCGATGGAAGGGGCACTGGATGATTCTTGGCTAGGTGCAGACCTGTTGAGGGTGGTGGCCAGCAGCAACTTCAATACCAGCAGAACTGTCACTGGAGGTAGATCTAGAGACAGAACAAAATGGGGAATTGAATCTCTCATCAAATTCTATTGCCTCATGCAGAGACTTACACAGAGAAAATGGTGCCAAATGCTAGGTAGAAAAACTAAGCTATGATAAAGTCTCTCTGTCCCTCTTGCCTGCTACAAAACAGGTATGGCGACGGGCGGGGAAAGTGTGTTGACAATGGAGAAGCACAGAAACCCCAGGACTGGACCCTAATCATTCTGGCTGGTCTCCACTACTCCACCCAAAAGCGAACCCACACCCATACAAACCTGCACTGTTGTGGTGCAATTTCCCACTCCTTTCTTTGTTCAAGTGGTGTTAAGCCCCACAGCCGACCGCAGGGGTCCTACAGACAAACATACAGGAGAGAATCTTGTCTGAGGAGAGAGGCATGCACCCTGGCCTGAGGCAAATCTCTGTCTTTCTCAGTTTAAGGGTCTAATCTCTGTAAAGGCTCCTCTCTCCTGCTGTCAGGTCTTCTCCTGGTCATAGCTCAATCTACACCTACCTCAACATTCATAAAATATCTATAGGAAATGTACAACGAATGCGGTGGCAATGTGCCAATCTAGCAAAAAAAAATAAAAGTTTATGGAGTCCTATGCCCACTTAGATCAGAGCCACCTGCCACTCTTTGTCAGCAGCTGTCCCCTCCAGGGTCCCCCTTCTCACCGGTCTCCAGAGATTTGAGCCTGGTCTCCTCTTCCTTTGTTTTCTTGAAGAACTGACCAGCCTTAAAGCGGGCCTATGGGCAAACAGATGAAAAGGTTAAGACACGTCAGGAAACACTGATAGCAGCTGAGCTTGGTGGACAGACCAACATCAAAGACAAGAG
>RJWM01046535.1:0-12309 GCA_004363535.1 Dasyprocta punctata
CTGTCTGCCTGCCTACCTGTCCGTCTTCCTGTGCTCTAAGAAAATCACAGGAAGTTTAAGAACAGGCAAATTAGTCCGAGGCGGTGCAGGCCACCGTGTGGGAATTACACGCATGGGGAAGCACGGCTGTTCTAGATTATAATTGTGGTGCTGTTTACCTGTTTGGTAAAACTTTTACAGCTGTGCACTTAATATCTGTGCACTTTATTGCATTTAAATTATTTCAGAAGGAATGAAGATGTGTTATGTACCGATACTAACTCCTCACAAGGAATGTGAGCGTGACCTACAGACATACACTAATAAGTGAAAAATGAAAAATTACAACAAAACGAGTATTAGAAAAAATATACTGAAGTTTCCAATTTCCCGACTAACAACTGAGTTGATGTCATCTAATTTTGTAGGCTGATTTCTATTATCTTGGGTCCCCTTGCCTACAAAAAAAAAAAAATGCTACATAGCAATACTTGTCAAGTGAAAATGAGCTATTTCTTGTTGCAGAAGTATGCATTATCTGAGAACCTACTTTATAAATAAAGAATGAAATCATATTGACAATTGAAAGATATTTGGAACAAAATCATAATGAAAATGATGCATTATGTACATCTCTATATGAGATACAGAAAAAGTGGTATTTTAATGGAAATATATAGCTTTTAACATTGTAAAGAAAATAATGTGTTTATGTTATGAGTGCTTCAAAATGAAGGCGCTAAATTATCAACATAAAGTTTGCAAGAGATTAATAAAATAAGCACAGAAAATGTAGAAGTTTTAAAATCATAAGAGCAAAAAATACTGAACTGCAACACAAAACACAATAGACGGAACCGACTGTCCCCAAAGTCGGTTTGTTTTGATTGAGATGAGCCAAGTTCTATGACTCTTTGTCCTGGGAGGGAAAGATGAAAGAAAGATAATGCAAAAATGTCTGACGGCACGCATGCGAAGCGAAAGGTAACTACATAAATAGTGTCGCTATGGAAAATAGGTGAGAGCTACATTGGCGAGGAGCGGCACCGTGTGAGTGCGTCCGTGCTTCCGTAGCAGAAGGCCTGGCGCGGCTGTGAAGGCCTGGGTCGAAGTGCTGGCAGCGTCTGTGTTTGACGAGGACCCGGTGTCTACTTCCCAGAGGCCGGAGCCAGTGCTCTGCAGTGCACAGGCGCTGAGAGCCGGCCCGAGCCCAGGAAGGGGTGCGAAGGTATCAGGGTGGAAGGGCCCGGGATTCCTCAGCAGCGAAGTCTCCTTGGCCCGCGTCCTCCCTGATCCCCCTGCTGCACTGAGGATTAAAGTTTAACACAAATTGCAGAGGGGCACAGATGCCCAAACCATAGCAATCGCCAGGAAATTTAAAGAGTTAAACAATCATGGAAAATGCTAGGAAATCATAACTTAGGAAGGTGACTCAGGACCAAAAAGGCAGCCCAGAGAGTCCTGTAGGTACTAAGACTTCCGTTTTCAAAGCGGAATGGTTTGGGGGCACAAGGACTAATCCCGTGGCACCGGGAAACTAGCGACCTGTAAAAATGCCTGACCATAAATCTGTTAAACAGAGAGTGGAGCCATAGCAGCCATTTGGAGTAGGTGTGTAAGTTAAGTGCTCATTCTAAAAAAACAAAAAAAATCGAGGCCACTCAGTCTCTGTGATGACCTCTCCCCGAGTGTCCTGGCCTATTTGGTGTCGTGCATACATCCAGCACGTGTGCACCAAGAATACTTATGCGAATATGCATACAAAGAATACATATTAATATTAAATATACTGATATTTCAAAACTAAATAAGTAACTGCAAATGGCTTGAGTGTCCACTAAGGCGAAGGTGGATAAATTGTGATGCATTTGTTCAGTGTTTTTCTGAGTAGCCAAGAAAATGAGTACGCCATAGTTAAACTCAACTTGAAGGCTTCTCAGAGAAGGGATCCATATACCGGGGTTTCATTTCTATAGGTGTAATGAGCAGATTAACCACTGTGCAGGTGACGCGTACTTCCCTATGTATTTGCTAAGCATAGATAATAATGCCCCAAAATTCCTGATGTTATTCAACTCTAGAAAATTGGGAGGGGAGCAATTTTGGGGGTAAATAAGCAAAGAAACTTTTAATGCCATATTATTAAAAGTTAGGCATATTGAAGTTTAATTATGGTCTTTCACTCTTACATAAACATCATATATGTATACACACACACACATACATATATATATATACTTTGTATGTACATGTTATATTTAAAGTATATTAACTCTCATCAAGGACTTTCTTCATTATAACATAAGATTGCATTTTTTCTAATTATTGGACATGGCTTTATAATGTCGCAAATGCTATTATGGAGAGAAAGTACCAAGTTACACTTTTTCCAATTGCTAAATAAAAAACAAGACCTTGTATGTCATTTAATTCCTCACAGAAAATAACCTAAGAGCACCTTGAAAGATATCAAGTATCGCCCTCAGATCCTCAGTAGTCCAGCTCTGCTGACATGGGGAGCTTTTGTTCCCAGTGTACCCTGTTGCTGAGAGCTTTCCCAGGTGGGGCCAGCAGGGGCGATAGGCGGGGCTTCAGTGTGCCCCGCCCCCAGGCCGGGTGGGGAAGCAGGTGTGTCACGTGGTGTTTCCTCTGTGATTATCTCTGTGTTGCAGACGAACCTGGTGAAGCTCCTCTTGACCCATCAGGCAAACCCACAGCTTGTGAACTGTAATGAAGAGAAGCCATCAGGTAGGTGAGGGCGGTGCTGGGAGCTCTCGGCAGGTTCTGTCTCTTCCTTCAGACGGAAGTGGATCCGGATCTTCTGTCATTAGCACGGCGAAGAAACGCGGGTTTCCGGTGGAGCTGTGCAGAAGCGACTCCCCTCCTGACTCCTGTGGCTGCTGCGGGTCCTCGGGAAGCAGCCACCTGTGCGTGCCGCCCTGCCTGCGTCCACGCCCCTCTCCTGACTCAGTCAGTGCGCTCAGGCTAAAACATGCTCTTCCTGCCAACTAACTGGTTTCTCATCCTTATTCCTTAGCATAGTTTTCAGCACTAATGGTATTTTTGTTTTGGCACAGGTATTTAGATTATAGAAAATAGAGGCTCGCATTCTCATGGTAATTTATAAACTTTGTGATGTGGATGTAAGGTTACTTATTCTCTAAAAAATATTTTTCAAGATTTCTATAACTACCACTACCTTTTCATGTGTTCATATGCTTAATAAATAGATGCAGATTGGTTTTGTAGCATTAAAGTTTAATAACAAAATGTCTCATCATTAATTCCACAATATTAAAAGCAGAATTTTAAATAAAGAGAAGAACCTAGCGTAAGTAACACAGAATATAAAAAAGTTGAAAAGTCGTGATTGATCTGTATAACTGAATAAATCTATTTATTGATCTTGTTGGTGGGTCTCTACTAACCTAAAAACCTTTTACTTAGGAGTTCTTATTTGATGAGTGTTACGAGTAAAATTATTTTAAAAATCTCTACTTTAAGCCAAAATAAAGGAATTTGCTCTGTTCTTTATTTTATGGGCATTGAATATGTTTATTGTTTATTTAACTTCTCTGCTAAAATGAACTGAATAACAAAAGAACTATAATAGCTAAATAGTCTCAAACTTTAAGTTTGTGCTCATACTAATGATAGCCTGGTTAGGGTGACATTGACTATTTAACACTGATTAACTATACCTAATGGTAAATATTAAACAGGCAAAAGAATGTGGTAGCTTTTCTTTAATCTTTTTTTTTAATGTGCTTATTGGCACTCCATGGCATCCTGTCTGTCTAGTCCCTTTGGGGGCCATATTGTCACTTCCTGTCCTAGATTCTTTCTAGACAAGGAGGAGATGACTGACCTGGGACCACAGGGACTCCCGCCCTCTTGCTTTCCTCTTTTGAGCCACTAGCAAGTGGTCCAGAGTCAATACCCAATGCCGGTTGACCTTCTTGGTGGTCCAGGGAGCAAACAGACTTCTAACGTCCCTCAGCCCTGGTTGCCTTAGCCTGGGGCAGGAGGACGCTCTCATGTGGCTTTCACCAGCCTGGCCCTGCAGAGTTGACCACCAGCCGTGTACCCTCTCAGGCGATCCGGACACACAGTATTGAGGCCATACGGACCCTCAGGACACACTCGTGAATTAGATACTTCCCTCACGCAAAAAGAGCGAAGAACTGTGACGCGGTGAGAGATTCCCAGTGAATACAGGGAACCTGAGCGTCTAACCAGTGTGCAGAAGGAGCAGAGCAGGAAAAAGGGCAGTGCGGGAAGTGGTGCGCTGGGCGCCCATCTGGCGGCTGAGCAAGTGGAAATCACCGTCACTGCTCGATGACACTCATCATTTCGTGGCTCTTGAATTTTCATACCTTGGGAAAAAAGTGGTTAGAGATGTAACTTTTAGGTGGGCTCGAAACTTAGTCTCCCAACACGAGATAACCGAGCTCCCTCCCTGTTCACGTGTGCAGAATCCAATCAGAGGCAAACGTAGATCATTTCCTGCTGCAATACTGTCTTGCAGCAGCGCAGTTACCTGTACCAGCCCGTAAAGCTCAGCTGTCCTCAGAGGTGGTCATGGGAGTTCGCGGCTGCCTCCGTCAGTCATGGGACTCACTCTCCGGCTTTCAGAGTTTCAGGGTTAGATTTGCTAAGTATAAATGTTTGGGCGTATCTGTATTACTGCCCAAGTATGTTCAGGCGTCATTGTTTAGGTGTCCTTTGTAAGGAAATACATCAATTGATGTTTCCATGGTCTCAAATAAGATCACGGAAGGAGGCCAGAGCCACTGTGTTGATAACAGACCCGAGTGTCTGTTTGTACATCCACCCATCCCCTTGGTGGACCGCAGAGAGAGTGCTTACTGGGCTGGCGGGTGTTTTATCACATCCCAGTCCTGGGAACATAACGACAGGGGGAATCAAAATATATGGTGAATGCTTATTTTCTTAAAAAAAAAACAAACTACATTACAGTGGAACACACTGCCATGAATCCCTCAAGACCCTCCCCTCACTTTGCACACACTCATCCCATCGTTCTCGACACTTCCTGAAGCAGCCCTGGCGTCCTCTTTCCTGGGTGTTTTACCAGGTGTGATCCCAAAGATGATGAATGTGACTGCCCAGTGCCACTTACAGGAAAGACAGGTTCATAAAAACATGAAAGGATTCTCCTCATCTACTGCATTCCCCAGATCTGGCACCAGGCGACTTCTGGCTCTTCCTAATGTCAAGTCCACCACAAAAGGGAAACGTTCTGAATCCATTCAAGACACTGAGGCAGCCAGGACAGCACAACTGAAGACACTCAGGAAAGAGGACTCCGGAGCTGCGGCAGAAAGTGGCAAGAATGATGGGATAAATGTATCTGATACAAGGAGGAATAACTGGAGGGGAATTATGACGATGTGTCTTCTACTGCAGTGCATTTTTAATTTAAACGTTCACTATATTTTAGGATCACACCTTGTATTTTCATTTTGATTCACAGTCAGCGAGACACAAGAAGTTTTAGGGGGAATGAAGCGATACTAAATCCTTTGGAGCTAATCCTCTCCATGACTTCCCATTTTACACATCGCCATCCAGTGGATATTATCTGCATATTTTTTCCATAGTAATTAAATGTGTTACTGATTTAAGACAAGATAGTCTTTTAAAATGGCGATATTGCAATTCTGTCCACACCATAATGTTTTAATGTGTTTTGATTCGCTTCTTGTACTGTTAAATGTGATCATCTTAAGCATGTCTGGAGAACTGAAAATAAATGTGCTCTGGTCTTTCACCCCGACACTGTCTGACTTCGTTGCTGTTTCCTGTAGACATCGCTGCCTCTGAGTTTATCGAGGAGATGCTGCTGAAAGCCGAAGCTGCGTGGGAAGAGAAGATGAAAGAGCCTTCATCTCCTCCCCTCTTAGCCCATGAGGAGCCGTATGAAGAGATCCTACACGAGCTTCCAGCGCTGCCCAGCAAGCTGTGAGTATCTCCCTCCTGCTGCGTGGGCAGCGGCCTTCTCCTGGGGAGCGAGTCGTGCTTGTGTGTGTCCTTTCTCACTCTCAGTCACTGCCCAGCCCGTGACAAGTCTCTCTCCACTGAGAGTCAGAAAACTTGAAAGTGGTTATCAGGACGTTCACCCAAAGAGGTTGTTGATCGTAGCGAGCTTCGCGTAGCTTAGGAAGGTCTCCTGACTTGTAAAAGCCTCCTGTTCTAATTATCGTTCACCTTCAGATGTGTGGCCCTAAATGCAGTATTCAAAGCCTTATTTTAGATTTTAGCTAAACTGACCGTGAGGTTTTCAGAGCCTTGTTTTTAACAACTGGCTTTCCTAAAGTAGGAAGCACAAATGCACATTTTTTTTCTTTTACATAAAACTATTAATTTCTTGTTGTCTAAAATATCTCCTATAAAAAGATATTTCCTCTGGTTTAAAGATGTCAAATGCTGAGATGGAAACTGTCATTTTGTTGAAAGTCTGAGAATGCCGTACAAACCCCTGATGAGGGTGACTGGTGATAACTCACCTCCTGATTAACACCGAGTTTCTGGGGCCCACGAAACAGTGAGCAGCTTCTCTTCCAGAGCTTCTTTGCCATCCTAGGTGTGTATGTGTGGTGTGGATGTATGCACACATGTGTGATGCACATGGCTTTGTATGTGTCTCACACACACACACACACACACACACACACACACACACGTGAAATGACCAGATCACGCAGATCTTAGGAGCAAACAGTGGACTGGCACTCGCCGGGGCCTGTGCAGGGCCGTGTGCTGTGACTTCTCATGGATAAGGGCTGCTTTGGGGGATGACGGAAGCATCTTGGAAGAGGACAGTTGCAGTGTTGACACCAATTTTTGAATATGCTAAAGCCCACTAGCCTGAAGATTTCGAAGGTGTGAATTTTCTATGTCAATAGAGAAAATGAATACATTGAAAACATGTTTCAGGTCCAAGTTCAGCCTGCTACTGTATATTCCAACCGTGAGGTGAGACCTCATTCCTCTGAGCCTATTTCCTGTCTGCCAAGAAAGATTATGTCTAATTCCTCAGAGTATCTGAGGACGACAAATAAACAGATCACCTAGGTTTCCAACAACCTGAGGAGTGATCGGCAGAAAAGACGGAGGCTGAAGCCCACCCGATTTCCCGGGGGACGCACTGGAGACTGAGCGTGGCCACGAGGCCAGCACACTCGTGCGACTGGGAGGGGAGTCTGCTGGCTGCATCCTGTACATCAGCCCTGCAGACAGGCTCCTGCCTGAGGGGCTCCCCGCAGGGCTAAGGCAGAAAGGAGAAGAGCAGAGAGAGCGACACATGCACGCTCGGATTCTCCAGTAGAGAAGCTCTTCACTTCCCAGGGCTGGCCCGGCCCAGCTTCCCTTCCCCAGAAGTAGAAGAGAAGCTTTTAATGAAAGCATTGCAAGGCTCTGGTGAGGAACGCGAGAGCTCAGGGGAGAGTCTTCCTTCACGAAGAATCTGAAGCAGCTTCCATTTAAAACTGCTGTAGGTAAGTCGCGGTCTAAAAGAGCACAGAGTGCGAGGTGTGATCCAACCCACAGCAAATGATTAAATTTCCTGAAAACTTATTGCATTAAAAGACACATTGTCATGAATTCCCCTTAACACAACCCCACACAAACACACACACACATACCTGGAACACACTCATCCCATCCCCCTGGCCACTTCCTGCCGCAGCGCTGGAGTCCTCTTTCCTGCCTGTCTTTCGTCATCGCGCTGTCTTGGCTGCCTCGATGCGCTGAATCAATTCAGAATATTTCCCTTTCATGGTCATTTTGACTGTGAGGAGGAGCCAGAAGTCACACAGTGCCAGATCCAGGGACTAAGGTGGGCGAGAATGCACTGTGATGTTTCTATTTGACCCAGAATGGCCAGAAACGTTTAGAATCGATTGAGGACATCGAGGCAGCCACAACAGCACAGCTAAATACACTCAGGAAAGAGGACTCCACAACTGCTTCAGAAATGACGGGATAACTGTCCTGGCGGATGGGGCTTGAGGAGGATTTATGGCAATGTGTTCTTTACTGTAATAAATTAAAACTTTCAAATCTAAATATTCACCAAATTTTAAATCAAACAGCACATATGGACCTCAGCTAATATTAAGATATATTCAGTCCTGAATGTAATTGTGTGACAAAGGCGCTTGATTTTTGTACCAGACTCTATGCAGAGGATTTGCGGTCTGTCATCCACTTCATCCACTCTCTGCTAAGCCCTGCTAGGACTGTAACATTTCGCATGCGCCAGGACAGGGAGGTGACTGCTCAGTTCGGGTCCCGCCTGTCGGAACACAGATCTGCGACCCAAACCCCGCAGTTCCCTTCTGCTGTGTCCTCAGGTGGGGAAATCGGTGTCACATGCTGGGAGAGAGGAGGAGACCATGAGTGAAATGCTCAGTGTCAAGTTGGGAAGGGTTTATGCGATAAAATACATTGTGAGTTGAAATTAAAGATCATAAGATTTGATTCAGCAACTTACATTATTATACTGGCATTTTACTGGAAAAGTGGGAAGTGATCCAAATATTTTGCAAGGAAGAATTTTACCTTCCAAATTAGTTATGAGAATCAATACCTAATATAGTGTGTTCTACTTATAATTCGAGGACTACAAGGAAAGAGATATTCAAATATAAACAAAATTAATGTCTCAGTTAAAACCAAGTTATGTTGGATAAATATCAGTCTTTATATGTGTCTGTAGTTCTGTTTTTGGTTCCTAATTTATTTAAAAATAATGTAGACAAACAACCAATCTTCCTATGCTTTTCATTCTGTTCTTATATTGTTGACTAAATAATAGATTAATCGTGTTATAAACAGATTAATCAATGACTTACTTGTTCTACACAATTAAGTACATGGTTTAATTACATTATTTTCCTTTGCCTCTCTGATCAAAGTGTAGACAGTTTGAACTACATCATGCACTGAAGAGTAGCTTGCTTTACTTCATAGTTAACTGTTACATTTCCTTGGAGGTGGAATTAACAGTTAAAGCAAAAACAACTCAAAAATAATTGAACATTTCATTTAACTCTGTGATAGGCTGGCAAGTAGACCTGGTTGGTCTAAGGATTATATCTAAGTACTTTTGAAACTTTTCTAATCCTTGAATATGATACATTTTATCTTACTGTTTTCACTGTCATTAGAGTATAATAAATAAATAAGAATCAGGAAAAGCATATGTGGCAAAAATAACTAAGAAAAGCTTTTGATTTAATGCAAAAAGTTACATTTCTACAGTGTTCTTGGTCAGACATTGCTTTTGTCTGAGAAGCAGAAATGCAAATGCTTGAGTACTGTGAAAGACAAAACTTTTCCTGAAGCTGAAAAAATATGTGTAGTGTTGATAAAAATGGTGCTTGTTGACTTAAAATATTTAATATTGTAATATTTGATTTGGGCAATTTTTTCAACATGTTGAGAACTTCTTTCCACATGAAATAATTTAGCAAATTAACATAACTACAGGAAATATAAAGAAATTTCTTTGAAAAATCTCTTATGCATCATTCATAAAGCAGCATTTCTTCCAACGCCAGTTGTTTGGGCTGTCACTCACCTGGGCGTGGTGTGCAGGAGGGAACTGTCACTCTCTTTCCTTTAGCATCGCGTCAGCTTGCTGAGAACACTCCCTTCCCATCTGCTGTCTGCAGTGAAGTGAACAAAGGCTACTGTGTGACAGTTCGAGTGTCATTGGTTTGAACCAAGTAGGTTCTTGACTGCTTTGACTACTGGAATTTTAAATGAGTAACCAGTGCACCAGCTGCTTGTAGAAATCCCTCAGGTTTAGGAAGGTGCAGCAGAAATCTTGAAGCAATCAAAGGAGAAGCCAAAAAACAAGCAAAGATTGAAATGACAGTGTCTTCCTGCATTCCAGTCAGGTGCAAGCATTCTGCTGCAGCTAATTGCTCCTTACATTTTATTATTTTGCCCATAAAATGGTGCATACTCATCAATATGAGAAGCATAATTGGAAAGATATTTTAAAACCATTCCTCAGGACCTCCTGCAAGGAAGGACTTATAGTTACTGGGTCCTTAGAAATAGAAATTTGTAGACACCTTAATGGGCCGTTGCCTTTTGAGAAAGTTGAAATCCTTGCTGTTTAATGTATGGTCCAGAGTCAGAGCCGTTTTCCTCACCTGGGACCAGTGAAGGAATGAGTGCTCCCAAAGGACTGCGGGGCACCCCAGAGGCGTCAGGTGTTGCATTTGTCAGTTTTCCTGTCACGGAGACGAAACTCTCCCAAAGGCCACAGCTTGGAAAAGGAGAGGGCTATTGGCTTCCATCTTAGGGGATTCAGTCCGTGGTCAGCTGGCTGCAAGGCAGGAGCATCGTGGTGACGGGTGTGGTGGAACAAAGGTGCTCAGTCCATGGTGGCCAGGAAGCAGAGCAGGGGAGCAGTGCCAGAGAGGAACCGGCAGGCGCCGGGTATGGTACCCAAGGTCCCACCACCGTGACTCCCCAAGATGCACACCAAAGCATGCTTTACTAATCTACTAGGTGCTTCTTAATTAAGCTGACCTACACAATTACCAGTGATAATCCACCCTGTATCAACTTGCCACCCAAATGTGTCTTTTAAAACCATACTTCACCTCCAAATAAAATGATCTTGTTCATCATTCTTCCTAATGTGGCACAAATATTCCTTAAACAACCAAAACATAGTCGCCCCTTCTCCAGAGTTTCAACATCCTAGCAAGTGCAGGTCAGAATCTCCTTTGAGCATCAAGGCAGACTTTTAGCTGGGAGCCCCTGTGAAAAGATTTTTAGACGGTAACATAATCCTGAGGTACAGCAGCACAAGGTAGATTCTCCCATTCCAAAAAACAGGAATAGAGAGATAAAAAAGAATACGACCAAAGCAAGATGGACCCCAGCAGGGCAAACGTTAAGTCCTGTAGTTCCATATCCAGCGTCTGGGACACATGGTGAGAGGTGCGTTCCAGTGTGCACGGGCAGCCTTACCCTTTGCCTTGCTCGTTGCAGCCTACATGACCTCTCTCTTGGGCTGGAACGCCTCACTGCTTGCAGCGTTCTTCAGCAGACTGTCCGTGTTTCTGGCGTCTTCAACTTCCTGGAGTCTCCTCTGCACCTTTGACTTCACTCCCACAATTCCATGCACTACCCTCTGAGGGGTTCCTTGACCAGCCTGCAAAGTCTTCCTTCAAAATCTAAGAGGAAACCTTCCTGACCCTACACTGCCTTTATTCTGAATGCTGGTAAAACAGACGTCAAGGGGATGACACCGTGTCTGCTGTCAGCTGTGTACCAACCCCCCTTAGTCTGCCGAGTGTCTGGACGGCTGTGGTAGAATGGACCCAGGGGAACCAATTTCTCAGTAGGTTCTTCTCCAATACGGGGTTCAGGTACTGTCTTCTCAAATGAAAGGTTTTCACTTTTATAACTTTGAGCTTGTAATGGGTGGGTTCCTGTTGATATCCGACATACCCTCAAAGTATCTTTCTTCTTGATTCTGTACAAAGTGCTTATCTTTTTTAAGGCATTGTTCTCTTTAACAATCACTTTTACTTTGGCCTCAACTTCGCACATGGTTCATTTTGAACCAGAATTTGAGTTTTTCAAATTTTTCTGCTCTGCTTTGCGTTGCTACTTCTCACTGCAAATACGGACAAAAGCAGCCAGCGATTCCCGTGTCACAGCATGAATACTGGCTGACTTGAAGGTTTCTCCAACAGACTGAATTATCCACTACCCTTACCTCAGTCTCCTGGAAAGTCTCAGGGTGTAGAAATACTGAAGACAAAGCATCTGCCACAGTACAATGCACCTGGCCTGTAGACCATTTACCAATGGAGCCCTTGTTGCTATCTGAAACCTCCATAGTCTGGACTTTATTACATGCATTTCTATCAACGCTGTAGTCTTCTGAGCTCCAATCAGAATCATCCATCAGACTCTGCTTGCAGTATTCTAAGACTTCTCTCTTCTACTTCTCCAAACCTCTCCAAAGTCCTCCCGCAAAGCCCATTTCAGAGGTTTCTACAACACGTGGCTAGGCACAGTCAAAGCCTCAGCCCTACTTCTCTAGTACCAGGGTTAGATATCAGGCAGTGTTCCCAGCTCTAGAACACAGTACCCGACCCCTACAGTTAAAGATGGAAGGATTTCATTTGGTTCACGGTTTCAGGAGACCCAGTCCGTGACTGACTGACTCCAAAGCAGAAACATCATGGCAGAAAGACATGGAAGAGTGAAGATGCTTAGTTCACGGCAGCTGGAAAGCACAGCCTCGCCTGCTAAGGATTCTTTACCCTA
>RJWM01046536.1:0-12166 GCA_004363535.1 Dasyprocta punctata
GTGCCGCAAAAAAAAAAAAAAAAAAAAAAAAAAAAAAAAATATGCAGTATGACGCCGTGCTGAGAAGGAACTGTATAACATCAAATGCTTACATTAGATAAGATGAATCAATAATCAATAATCAAAGCTCCTATCTAAAGAGATTAGAAACAGAAAGAGCAAAGCAAATGCAGTGCAAGCAGAAAAAGGAAGAAATAAAAAGAACAGAACCTAGTGTCACTGAGAATAAAAAAAATATAGAAAATCAATAAAACCAAAAGCAGGCTTTTAGAAAAAAATTTATAAACCTCTAGAAACTATGGCAAAAATGAAAAGACACAGATCACTGATATCTGCAATGAAGTACCAGTCCTCTAGCCATTTCAAGGATAATAAAGATAAAATACAAACAATTTTAGAATCATAAATTTGACAACTTAAAAGAAATGGACTATTTCCTCAAAAACTACAAACTACCAAAACTCAGCCAGGATGAAGCAAATAATGTGAAAAGTCCTACAGCAAATTAATAATTAAAAGCCTGAGAAAAGTAAAGCCTTATACTCAGGGGATTTTCACAAGAGACTTGTAAAAATATGTATAGAAAAATTAAAACCAACTTTATGCAATCTCTTCCAGAAAATAAGAGAGGAATATGTTCCAATTCATTTAATGAGGCAGTTTTGTCCTGATGTTAAAAAATAAACATAGAGGTAAAAGTACAGACTGATATCTCTCATAAAATAAAACAGAGTTTTCAACAAAATTTGGAAAATTGAATCCAGCGAGGTATAAAAGTAACTATGTCATTACTAAGCAGGGTTTTTTCCATATATGCAAGTCTAGTTCAATTAGAAAGTCAAGTAAAGTAATCTACCACCTCAACAGGTTAATTAATTGATATGAGCATATCAATTACCACTGAAGAAGTATTTAACAAAATCTAAGACCCACTCATGGTAAATTTAGGAACAAATACAGGCCTTAACATTGCTCACACAATCTTGGCATAAACAAGAAAGTGGGAAGGATCACTTTACCTGATAGTAAGGACTAATAGATAGCTATATTAATCAAGACACTATAGTGTCAGTAAAAGAATAGACACTGAGACAAATGGAATAGAACAGAAAATGCAGACATAGAGCTACAAAAAAAGTTCAACTGATTTTTGAAAAAAGTGAAGAAATATTTCAATGGGGAAAGACGGTCTTTTCAACAAATGATTGAACAGGATATTCATAAACGTCAAAGTGAATCTCCACCTAAACCTCAAACTTTATACAATAATTATCTCAAAATGGATCATGGGCTTAAATATAAAACATAAAACTTTTAGAAATAAACTGGAAGAAATCATCAAGTTTTAAAGGTAGGCAAACAATCTCAGACTTGACAACTTATGGGTGATCCGTAAGAAAGAAAATTGGTAAAATAACTTATTTTAAAACATTTAATACGTTGGCCCTCTGAAAGACTACTTGAAGATGACAAAAGACAAACTACAGGATAGGAGGATATATTTATAAACCACACATATGGTAAAGGTTTAATATCTAAAGCATACAAAGAAACCCCAAAGCTCAATGACAGTGTATTTGAAATCTAATAAGAAAAAGGGCAAAATACATGAACAGATATTTCACTGTAGAGCACACAAAGATAGCAAATAAACACATGAAGATAAGTTCAACCCCTTTACCAATTAGAAAAAATGAAAATTTAAACCAAATACATAACTACATGCCTATTAGAATGGCTATAACAAAAAATAGAAATAAAATAAATAAGGATGGCCAAGACAAACATTATTCATAGAATTGTTGCTTTTTGTACTACTTCATATATCACATGGTTTAAAAGATCATATTTATTAACCTGGAAAGAAAAATAAACCGTGAAACACACAAGGATCCAACTCCATGAGACCCCATGAGACCCCAGGTTAGTGAGATTACTCTGGAACCTCTGACACACAATTGAAGAAAGAAGTTGGAAATGGTGATGCATTTGGAAGAGAACAAGTGTGACTCGCTCGGAGGTATTTTGGGACTAAGATCACAGTTGTCCTTAAACAGTTTCAAAGCTGTCAAAGAGATGGGAGAGCAGGTATAGCGCATTATCCATCGAGTCGACACTCAAGAACATATGATGAATTTGCAAATGAATCGCAGGCAACACAGGTGAACCAGCAGCTCATTGTAAGGTCCCAGTCCACTGTGAGCCGAAGTTTCAGGTCTCTGGAGCTGATAGTCAGCGAAGGTACTGTAAGCCTCAGCTAGAGTACTGAGAGTACCAAATTTTAAATGCTGCGCGGTCAGACTCCCCAAGCAAGGTGACAGGACGCCTACCCCGGAGAGAACACAATGACTTCGCACTCAACTCCGTAAACATGCATTTCTTAGGCAGACAAATGACCAATTGTTATGTCTGATATTCTGGATTGTAAATCATTGACATAATATAATAAAGCTACCTGAGAACTGAGTTCTCCAAACAACTCCTTAAGTCTCTCACTGTCATTAAAATTTTAACCATTTTGAATGAACATCTTTCTAGAATAAATTATGTATATCCTGCTGTCTTGAGCAAACCGCGGCAAGCATAACTTAACCTTTCTGTGATTATTTCATATAATCATCGTGCACACTCGCTGTTCCAGCCCCTATAAACTGTAGTGCCTTCGGGGCACTTGGGGTTAAATTGGGCTTTTTCAACAGGAAATGACCTTGACTGCTGAGTTTTTCTAAACCCCCAAGCATCTGCCTTTCATTACTTGTAGATGTTTTCTGTGTAAACATCTTCTCACTGGCTGCTTGATAATGTGAGTTGATGCTTTGTTGGGGAAAGCTGTTGTTTTTCCTTTATACTTCTTAAATTTTTGGCTTCTAAGTTGCCAGAAGCATAGAATATAGAAAAATGACACACAAAAGAAGTCTGTTTACAATGATAACTTCATCATATTTCTACTATCGGCTGAAGTGAATACTATACATAACTCCTAAGTAATTAATCAAATAAATCCAAGACCACTATGGGCCATGGTATGACTGTCATTTAGTGAATTTTTTTAACTCTTGCTATCTATCCAAAAGAAAGAGTATACACGAAATTTATTCCAGCATTTTTTTTTTCTTTTTCTGCATGATGGAAATGTTTTCTCCTTTCTGACAAACCCCAGTGACACTTCAGGACTCAGCCAAACTTTCAACTTCCATGGAACACCTTCCATAATTTCCAGAGAACTCACCTTCCCTCTCTCTTCTTTTCTCCAATACCTCCCCTGCTCATTCTCTCTGTATTTAACCCATTGCCTATCACTTATATACAACATCTGGCACCCACCACTTAAAAGAGGCAACATTTCATTTAGCTTATGGTTTCAGGACATTCAGTCCATGGCCAGCTGGCTCCAAGGCAGAAGGATCATGGTGGAAGGGCCTGGTGCAGCAAAGCTGCTCAGTTCATGGCAGCCCGAAGCAGAGTAGAGGAACAGGCCAGAGGGCGCTGAATGAAGAACAAGATACAGTACTCCAGGCCGCACCTCCGTGACTCACACAGACACACCCAGGAGTGTGCTTGACCAATATCACAGGCCTTGCTTCATCCAATGAAGTTGACAGGTCAGGATTAACAGTTATACCCTTATTCACAGTTTTAGGTCTAACAGCTTCTTGGCCTGGTTAGACGATAAACTCATATCAAAGAATGGATCTTGCCATTTCTAGTGTAATTTTTCATTTAGAGTTAGCAAAAGTCTAGCTATATAACAGACTAAGAAAAAATCTAAATAAATATACAGTTAATAGATTGGCAAGGTTAACTTTAACTGAGGCAAACACATTTATATAATTTATAAAATACAGACATCAAATTGCCTTCATGCTGGTTATTCTTTATGTTCTTCACCTCACCTCATTCTATTTTCCACCCCTGTGTGCTCTGGGAGAAAAACTCATGTTACAGGGGTCACAGTCACAGACAAAATATGGGTCCCCAAAGGATTTCCATGCACTAATCCTCAGTACCTGTAAATATACTACCTACGAGCTAAGGTTCTTTGCAAACATCACTGTAAAATGGATAGATTACCCTAGATCATTATAGAATCACAGGCAACCTCCTCTCCTGGCTGTGATCAGAGATGTAATGACTGAAATGGGGTCACAAAGCTGTGATGTGAGGACACAACCCCGCTGACCGGGAAGACGCATGACAGGGCCCTGTGTGCAGGAATGCTGGCGTTATCCACAGAACGGAAAGGACACTGATCCCCCACTACGGTCTTCAGAAAGAAGCGTGGCCCCAAAGACAGCTAGGTTTTAGCCCACTGAATGTGGACTGAATTTCTGATCGACAAAACTCTAAGGTGATGGAGGATATTCCTCTTTTCTCCCTCCCTGCTTCAGCCTGGACCAATGTCCTCTGTCTCCCTTCTCCTCCATGCACCCAGCTCCCACTGGGCTCTGATCAGAATATTTTCCTTTTCATCTCCACACTGTTAGTGACAGCAATGATTTCCTTCTGGTGACCGGTGCTAAAAATATCTCTATCCCTTATTTATTCACGCAATCCTGCCATACCTCTGCCCATAATATCGCATTATGCATATTTTATTGGAACCATCCAGGGCAAATCTGTTTTCTGTAACGACCTACAGTGGATAGCCTTGTTTCCTTAAAGCTTTGTGAAAGGTCACTAAAAGTTGAAGTATACTTACGGGAAGAGTATATGGTAGCAGAGAAATGGGGAAGGTTTTCAAAGAAATCATCTGGCCCCTGAAAGAAGCTTCAGGTTTTCATGACTTCCTGTTCCCAGGACGCATGCCAGTGATTTTCCCTATTGTGTGACATCGCTTTCTCCTTTTACTCTACAGGCTCACCTCTCCCCGGCTGCCATATGTACATATTTTTCTTGGTGGACATTTACTCTGCTCTGCTTGCTGTTTTATACACTCCCAACCCTCTTCCACTCTTTTGTATTTGATGCTCAGGACACAAACAGATCTTGGAAAACAAGAGGATCAAGCTCTCAGGATGAGCATCGCAAAGATCACCAATTTGCAAAACTGTATTCCAGGCTCAGCATGAGCAAAACGTCCTAATCCTGAGAAAAAGACTATGTGGATAAGACAACAGCAGGCGTCCAGGGGCTTCGGGTCATGCTACAGACAGAAGCGAGGCTGCCACACAGCCAGGCTGTCCCCTCCAGATGTCCTAACCTCACTTCTCAGATGAGACTCACTTTCTCACTGTGCTTGTGGATCAGCTGACACAAGAACTAATGATGTGGAGTGACCGTCCACCTATTAAGGAGGACAGGAGAGCCCTGAAAGGGGCAGGCGGGTGTGGTACTGGAGGGCTGAGGTCACTGAGTCAGGTTTCTTAGAAGTTTGGGGTGTAGCTTCGTCGTGAAACTGCAAACTTGGGCAAGTTGCTTTACTTCTCTGTGCCCACACCTGCACATCCTTACAATGAGGGTGACGGTACTGTCTACCGCGGGGCTGTTGAGAGAATTAAGATGTATCTGCGTAGTGATTATAAAAAATTCCTATCATTGGAATGTGAGCTGAATGTATTGAAATGAAAACGAAGCCCCTTGTATGTTCATGCATGATTAATCCTCAAGATCCTCAAGGAAAAGATATTCTTTGCCGACTACAAAAGCGAGGTTCAAAGAGTTAAAGCAGCACGGCCAAAGTCATGAAGTTCACGTTCAGAGGAAAAGATTCAAACCAGGTCTCCCTGATTCTAAAACCCCCCATGCTCACGCTTTCCCATGCTGTGACTTCTTTGTTTGGAATAGTAGCACTGACCTTATTACTGACTGACACTGATGATCGGTCGATAGGTGTCCTCATGATTCAGGTTCCTTAGGTGGCTGTTGACGCTTCCCTCCCCTTCACTTCAAATACGCTGTCTAAAGTAGCACTGTGCGCCAGGCGGGGTGGCACACGCCCTTAATCCCAGCACTCTGGAGGCTGAGGTTGTGAGTTCGAGGCCGGTTGGGGCTATGACGTGAGCGAGGCCAGCATGAACTACATAGTGCGACTCTGCCTCGAAAAAAAATAGGGCTGGGAGTTTTGCTCAGTGGCTTAAGCACTTGCCTGGCAGGCACAAGGTTGTGAGTTCGATTCCTGGTACAGGAAAAAGATATATGTAGCACTGTGCACTGTCCAATCCTTCCTTTGGTTTATTTTTCTTCATATCTCTTATCACCATCTATCACCATACAAATGTTTATTGGCTAATTCTTCATCTTCCCCACTGAAATTATAAGCTACACAGAAGGAAGGGCTTCTGATAGCTGGGCCCCTGCTTGTATCCTAGCAAGCACAATAGGTACTCGAAAAAGTATTTTTGATGAAAAGTGAATGATTGAATAAACGCATGGATGAGTGGATAAAATTGTCTCTTGACAAGTACTGGCCAACAAAGCTGTATTCAATAAGATCATTCAGAGTATCCAGGCTCGGCCACAATCATTTAAAAGGGCATAAAACCCCCACTCCACGCGTTGCCCCTCATTAGGCTCTGCCACTCACAGTTATTTTCCATACCAAACCACTGTCCACGGACGGAAAGTTAAAACACTTCCTGTCACTCTGATCCTGCTCCTTCTCTACTTAAAAAACCTACTGCACTTGACATTGGTTAGTGCACTGCAAATCCAACCTGCTCATCATGGTACTCCCGGCTCTTTTTTAGCTTCCCATTTTATTTTAAAACTAACTCTTCTTATTACCTGGCATGTCTCAAATTCTAATTATTATTGTCTGTTTATATTGAACATGGCCCTGCTAACTTGAATTTGCCTAATGAAACTTCCATTTCTTCCTATCACATAACTATTCAAGTTAAAATCAATTCGTCCTAAAGAGCAAGGTCCTGATAACATCATTACAAACCATTTGTTTTTATTTCTGCATGGTACCATGAAAAAGAAAATTAAATTGTTCTACTTCTTGCCTTCTAGGCTCCTGAAATTGAACGCAATTTGTGGTGATGTAAGAACTTAGTTATATTGGGATACAAATCACACACAAATAACTAGTTTGTGAGCTGAAGACACGAGAGGTAAGGGGATTTGGAGACTAGAGACATGCCCATTGGGAGACGGCCTGTGTATGTAACAGGGAACTTTTCTGGTATGTTTACTGTTTACCATCTCTTCTGCTTTGAATCTTCTTGCACTTTGTGCATTAAAATTTCTCACTAAATAGTTTCCCAAAGTCCAGACAGCACTTCAACTCGGAGACTCTCATTTCTCAGATATTGCTTTGTGCATGTGAGCATTTATTCCTGTGGGACCCTCGAGGTGTTCAAAGGTTACATTGCATGGTTCCAAGAAAATAATATATAGCTAGGACATCTTCAAAAAAAATCTATAATTACAATGTTTTGGTACAGATCGTGGCTGTTAGCTAATAAAGAATTTAATTTCAGTTCTCTGAAATATTTTTATGTAACAAATACACACATGCGTTATGCATAATATATTTGCATACTTGTTGCACAAAAGGTCATACACCCTTTTTATTAGCCAAGGTTGCCTCTATCTGTGGAAAGTTTCCTATTCTTTCTAATGATCAGGGATGGTTTTTATAATTGCACCTCCTACATAAAACTCCAGTATGTAGCATGCCATAAAGATACCAATAACATTTTCTCCTTTAGACCCCTCAGCAAATTGTCATTAGTTTGTAATCTAACTTAATAGCAGTTTTTGCAGATTTAACAAAATTGCAAATCTGACCACCAAAGTCGGCATGCAAATGCATATGCCCTACGGTTCTTCCTTCCCCACACACCAACCCTAAGTCATGAGCACACAGCCTTCCCTGACTGAGCCTGACCCAGGACGATAACAGGATCATGCAAAAGCAAACAAAACAAACAAACAAACAAACAAACAAAGGAACGACGGGGAGGACGATTCTGATGAGAGGATCCCACAGCTGCTTAAAACCTTGGGAAAGCAATTACAGAAGGTAACCCTGGACTATCAGGCAACAATGAGTTGATATCTCAAAATATCCCAGTCCATTAGTAAGTACCTATTCTGTGCTAACCTGGGAGTCAGGTTGCAACACAGACTGTATGTTATCGCCACTATAACACTGTGAAGAAAGCACTATTTTTACACCCTTTAGAGGTAGGGTTATGATTCCAGGGTGATGAGTGACTTGCCCAAGGCCACAAAGGGAATAAATGGCACAACCGAGACTCACACTCCTGCCTGTCTGCCTCTGAGCCTTGGTTCTTTCTTTGCACGTGGCCGGCCTGACCTGGTAGTCCTGCCTGGAGATTCAGAGGGCTAAAGCCAAGAATGTGAAGCGAGGAGTGCAGGGCTTAGGGGGTACACCAAACAGCCCCTCTATAACCCCAAAGCAAAGGGTCTGGGAGCGGGGAACCTGACAGGGAAGTGTATGATTCAGGGGACTCACAATGTCCTCCTGAGACAGACACACATTTAGCAGGCAGCGCTGTATTTCACAGACTGATTTCAAAGAGTTCTTTTTTCAACATCTTCTCTTTCTCACCTTTCTTTGCACACAGAACCCCCCAGCCTCTTTCTCTCCTGTCTTCCTTCCAGGCTCTATAACCGGAATCAAGCCCCACTGTGGGTTACGTATGCAGTACCTCCCTCAGTGTGCCTGGCCTTAGAATACATTTGCAGTCACTGGAGCCACAATGCACAGAAATCAGAGGCAGAAAGAGGGAGACAGAGGAGAAATCTGCCAGCTCTGGGTCCTAGTATAGCTTCCAGGATTAAAAAATACATACAGGGCTGCCGGGCATCGTGGAAGTGGTGACCACCCACACACAGGTCTGGGTGAGGAACAGATCTGTCTTTCTTTCCCTCTGCAGCAGTGGTTTCCTTTGTGAAATGTAGATTTGAGTTCTGACTTCCAAGGCTCCTTGTATGCTTGCTTGCTGTTAAATAGGAATGGACTGTTGAATAATAATGAAAAAACAGCCTCCAACAGAATCGCTTAACTCCAGGAATGTTTTTAAAACACGTATTTTGGGCTGCATGCCGCTTTATTTAAGCCTAGATAACAGTGCCATTTTCTCCCCAATTCAAGCTCTGTCCCTGCCTCTCTAGGAGACAGATGAATCTCTTATTCTTCTGGTGTTTTAATTTCCTCAGTGGGTAAGCAAAGACGATACATCCAATCTAACTTCCAGAACTTCTGAATGAATTACAGCAAAACCTTTCATAATGCTTTGGCTTAAAAGATTTCTCTCTGAATCATATTTATGCTCTCAATATTCTATTTTCCCCAAACAGTCATCAATAGGATTTACAAAGGAAATATATCCATATAATTAGATTAATTTCCCTAAATCCCTGGATGATCTAAAAATGTTTGGCCATGACTAATCAATGAATTTGAATTTTTGGCAAGCAGCAATCATTATGAACATGTTTCAAATATCTCCCCTTCTCTCCATAGTCAAAGCAATGTGGTTTAACTAATTATGAGAAGAGAGATGTTAATATTCAACAGTATTAGACTTCTATTTACTGGACTGAAATCTCCCTGATGAATGAGAAATCAAGATGCAAAAACCTTGCACAGATGCCAAAGCATAAAGTATTCCAAATTCCATAAATGTCATACAGAGACTGAAGGCTGAAGTTGGAAATCATCTTTAAAAAGGAAAGCTAGTGAAAAGGCTTGGCTGTACAGAAGAGGAAGAGAGGGAAGAAAAATTTTCTAGGGCACCTGTAGGCTTTGTGCTATGTATCGTATTGCATAACTCCTACTGGTCCACCATTTAAACAAAGAATAATCGGACATCCAGGGAGGTAGAACAGTTCATCCAAATTCAGTCAGACGACCATGATCAAACCCCAGATCTCTACCAGAGTCCACAGTTCAGATGTCAAACCAAAAATATGTAAGACTATCTCAGTAGTAAAATACCAATAAGCTGATCAACAGAGTTTCCTTTCTAGGAGAATAATTCATGGAAGAAAGTATACCCAGAGACAGGAAATGATAAAGCCACTTATGTGCCCGTTTTGAGAGAAGAGATCTTCCCCTCTGCTTATTCAACTAAATATCGTATGACTGATATAAAAATTTATAATAATCTTCATATGAAGATAAGAGCTCCAATTTATTGAACGTTTATTATTTTAGGGCCTCCAGAGTATTTCAAAGCTTCTTGTAACCTTTAGTTGTAAACATTGCAACCTTATTTTACAGAGGAAATAAATTAATGTTAGGTAAGTAAGAGTACTTGTATAAAATTATTGTTTTGTATAGAATTTATAAGTGGCTGGGCACTAACTCCTTGATCACATACTATTTAAATATTACACATATTACTACTTTATCTTCAAAACAACCCCAGGAGGCAAGTTGGAGTATTCCAGTCATTTACTGTATGGGAAACTGATACACGGAGAAGTTCAGTAACTTCAGGGATCACACCACTTCCTGATACTAGGATCGCATTTTTAATCTCTGTTGTCCAGAGCCAACAGCCAACCTCTTAAGCACTTCTCAATTCTGTATCACACAAACAACAAGTGGATGTAGAAGGACTAAACCCAAGGACTTGGACTCCAAGGCCAGGCTTCTTTGTCTTTTTTTTAAATTCACTTTTTTTGGTACCAGGGATTGAACTCACAACCTTGCACTTGCCAGGCAGGCACTTTGCAACTGAGCTAAACTCCCAACCCCAAAAGTTCAAGGTCTTTTTTTCCTTTTCTTTTTTTCTTTTTTTTTTTTTTTTTTTTTTTTTTTTTTTTTTTTTTTTTTTTTTTTTTTTTTTTTTTTTTTTTTTTTTTTTTTTTTGGTATCAGGGATCAAACTCATGACCTCGCGCTTCCAGGCAGGTGCTTACGCCACTGAGCTAAAGCTCCAGCCTTCCCGTGTCTTTATATATTTCCTGTGCTTTTATCAACTCTGGCTGTTTCTTTCTTTGTTATGTTAATAATTGTATACTATTTTTTTTATTTTAAAAAAGCAAAACAGAAAACAAGGTAGAAGTAATACAGGATCTCAAAAAAAATAAGAAATCAATACTAGTCAATATATTACATATTGTTATCTTAGAAGTAGTTGTCCAAGTTACAAAATCCAAGTATAAAAAAATCAGACGATCAAACAATGACAACACAAACTATTCTTTCTAATGAACTAACAGAGAATTATTAGTATAGTTATCTATCTTGCATACTTATACATACATACAGTTATACGTGTATATCTACAAACATAAAATCTTCTCCTTTCTTCCATTTCTCCTTTCCCCTATCCCAGCTATTCTTTAATTTTGAGCACTTTCCCTTCCCTTATTACAATATCTATTGTGCATTTTGGATCTTATTACTCTTTCAGGTTTTTTTTAATTGTTATTTGTTTTTTACACTAGGGAGACAATACGAATAACACGTGGACCATCTTGGCACTAGGACTTCCACTGAACCATGAGAGCATTTCATCACATGTAAAAACAAAGTTCTCAGTTGAGATGCTTCATTCGTGAGTGCTAGCAAATCCCAAAGGATAAGCTGAGTTTCCCTGTTGCTTTAAGTTCTCACCTTGACTCTCAGTTGACCAGGCGGCAAGCTCTGAGGCAGTCCTTGGGCTCTTGGACACAGGGAGACTCCATCCAGAGAACCTCCCTGGCTTCTGTAGAAGCGTTTCTCTGCACTAAGATGGAAGCTTTGGTCTGTACCTTCCCTAACTCTTCACATTGACAAACATATATAAAATGTCGATTCCACAATGGGCGCTTTGGGGAACACAGTTTCCTCGTCCTCAAGGAAAGCGAAATCTATTGGGGAAAATACAAATATTGGAAGCGAAGTATAATTCACATTACTGTGCCAAGGAGACCTCTTGGCTCTGTATCCAAGTTCAAGTTTCTGTTATAAGTGAGAAAATTAGAACAGGCTCAGAATACTCCTGGGGTCAAATCAAGGCACATAAAGGTGAGCAATGGGGTCTCACAATGTGTTTCCCTCCATAAATGAGTTTAGGTAACCCTGTGAGCTTTTAGGGCACCCCAGAGAATTAGGCAGATCATTACTATTGCTGTTGGTATTTTATTCTCAAACTATGAGTTTATAGCATCTTTTCTTCAGTGGTTTGTGTCCCTGAGAGCAAAATAAACTCAACATTTTTTTCCTGCAACCCCTCATGAATATTAATGCCGTCTTTATT
>RJWM01046537.1:0-12292 GCA_004363535.1 Dasyprocta punctata
TGCTTTTGTTATTCTGGGTCTATTCTGGTTCCGTGTGACTTTTAGGATTAGTTTATTTCTTCTACCTCATTTTTTCAAATGAGATAAGTGTGTATATATTAGACATAAAATTATAAATGTGTGTTTCTGACAGTAGCATGCTAAGGAAAGAGAAGAGCCAAAGGTGATTCTCTTTGGAACTAGAGACTCTGGAAGTATGAAAATAAGCTATTTTCAGCTTTTATTTATTTCTTCATACATGCAAGAATACAATATGCATCCTTTTGTATTTAGCATCTACCTCATGAGGTAATACTGTGAAGTTAATCAATGTAGTTTTATATATCTGTGATAATTGCATAATATTCCAGTGTATAAATATGTCACCATTTATTCACCCATTTTGTTGTGGAAAGACACTTGAGTTATTTGCAGGTTATGATTTGTATGAATAGTGCTGCCATGAACATTCACATGGATGTATTTGAGATATGTATGTGGAAATTTCCATATACCTAGATATGAAATTCTTGGATTATTTCTGCCATTTTCCTTTATATATGCATGATGTCCTATTTTGTTTGGATATTTTCATGATATTTGAGTACTAATTGAAATTTATTCCACAGTATTTTCCATGTATTTAGAATGTAAAAATAAATCATTCCATTTTGTGTGTCATGACCACCCTCCACTGTTACCTAGTATGTACAATTATATTTTTCTATTGATGTGGCAAATATTCACTCAAAGACACCACACACATTATCCACATTTCTGATGCTATTCCTGTATTGAGCCACCTGAAATTTTAGTTCTAGACTTTTTCTAATTTTTACATTACATAGCAACAGTCATTCTACTAATAGTTTTATTTGTTCCCATATTAATTTTGATGGCATAAAATCCTAGATTCCAATTTGTATTCCCCAGGAAAAGCAAATAGTGCTATAGTTTATATGTGCAGTTTTGCTCCTGAAAAATCAAATCAATATTAGTTACATTTAGTGTATGTCAACATATCACAGCGTTAGGGTAAAACGAGGCACAACTGAGACCACCAAGATAGCCAGAGTTTAAGCAACATGGGAGGACTTTTTTACAGATGTGGTATGGCCTGACCAAGGGTGAAAAGCCATTGGTCCCGAGCAAGGGCAAGAGTATGTTTTATAGGGGAGTTAAGGTGTGGGGTGGGGCATTGCTGAGGGGAGTGAAAAACTTTGGGTCTCTGAGTAGGGGTTCTAGGGCTAACTGATAGATAGGGCAATGCTGGATACAGCAAGGAGCCTGTGGGTGCTGCAAGGCACAGCATGTTCCTTGCAGCTGTTCACGAAATCAGCTCTTTGCAGGTTGAGCTGCCTGGGTAGCTACCGGCTTCCTGTTGAACACCATTGTCCTGCAGATGTGAATAAGAGATCTGCTTGGGGAGTTTTTCTCTCCTAACGGGGCAAGGGCCTAGTTTGGAGACCTACATGCAGTTTGTTTGTTCAAGTGTTATCTGGTCTTATGAAAAATGAGCTCTTACTCAGCTTCCTCCTCAAATTCAACCACAAACTCAGGAGGAAAGTCTTGTGATTAGTAAGATAGCTTTGATAGCTCTTACTACTTATCCGTGGTGTTACAATACAGCTGCATGCACTGATGGCCAGAAAAGCCCATAGATTTTATGAGAAGCCCACATCTACAATTTCCTTGACACTCTATCACCTGGGCCATGTTGAAAATCTCTCAGGAATCTTTGTCATGGTATTGACCCTACATCCTTTCCCACTGTAGATTTTCGACACTTAATCTTCCAGATCTGTATTGGTGGGTATTAGTTCTGTATTTTCAAGTAATTTTTGTTACTATCTATAAAAAATACCATACTATTTAGGAAGATCCAGGCGATTCTCCCCTTGGTTTGGTGGTGGAAGCTGCTTTGAGTTTCATCTTCTGTTTCACACAACCAGGTTCAGTATCCTGACCTAAGGACTGAGATGGAATTTGCCATAGAGAATTCTTGTCTTTATAGGTAAATTAGTCATGAATGGAATAATTTTTGATATCTGGTTCTGATGTGTCCCAAGAATAATCTCATTTCCTTTTAGTTACCTAATTTTATCATCTATTTTAGAGGTCACATGGCTAGATGATATTTTCCCCTCATCTTTGATGTTTACCTCTGATATATGGGTGAAAGTGGCAATTCTGCCTAATGTGTTTTTCAGAAAACTTGAGGTAACTCTGAACAGATAAACCCACTGACCATTCGCTTCCACTTAAATTTCTTAAACACTTTATCACTGCTGGGACAAAATCACCTGACACCCTCATGTTAAAGGAGGAAAGACTTACATTAGTTTATAGTTTGTAGAGATTTTAGTGCATAGTCAGCTGGCTCCAAGGTAGGGTGGAATGGCAGAGGAGAAACAGTTCATCGCACAGCAGGCAGGAAGCAGTGGAGCAAGCCTGCCTTCTCTCTTTCCCCTTATATTCCATTTATAGAATAAGCCTTCCCATTATCCACACCCAGAACTACACTAAGCCAATCAATGGGCTAATTTAGTTATCACACACCCCTGACGCATATTAATATACCCTAGATCCAATCACCTCCAAAAAGCCCCACCTATGTGTACATGAGGCTCTGGGTGGAAATCTAGATACAAACCATAACACTAAGTGACTGATGGCAATGTTGGCTTGGTTCGGTAATGTTAGTGCAGTGAAAAGTAGTAAAGTGAAATCAGAGATTGCAGTGATTCTAGATCTGACACTTGGAAAAAAAGGAATTATGGTGAATTATGTATATATAATAACTTCACACAAAGAATGTGAACAGAGTGCATTGCAAACATGTGCCAGAAAAGTAAGAGGATCAAGAGATGGGTGGAAGTGAGAAGGAGGGTACAAAAAAGAGATTAAAAAAGAACTGAATATGTATCATGTATGTGTACCAATTGCCCATAATAAGTGTAGACATTGTGTACTACAAACAGTCACTTAAGGATAAACGAAAGAATGAAAAGAGAATCAAAGTCCATTTTCCATGGAACTTCATGATTTGAAGGGAACTAGTGATAATTGCTTGTTTGTGACTTGACAAATCAGTCCAAATTCTCATGTCCTTGTCATGTACTAAGATAATGCCACTAACAAATTACTCAAAAATTTATCCTTTCCAAAGCAAGCAGGCATACGTACGAAGCTTAAATTTCAAGCCTCATAGTAGAAAGGCAGACATTCTTCTTTCCCCCTCTGCTGGCAAGCAAGGACCTGCTCAGTGTAGCCAGAGCTACCCTGAAAAATAGGAAGAGAAGTCCAGGGCAAACAGGAACTGATGACTTTTTCTCTTTCTCTAGATTCTGTGGGTTGTTTTCCTTTTTCTTGTTCTTTTTCTTTTTCTCTTTCTTCCTTTCTTTCTTTTTCCACTTTGGCCTTTTATTACACACTAGATTTCAAAAGAGATTAACATAGTCCTATACAGAGACATCTTCTTAGCTCACTTTTGATCCTACTTGAAGAAAAGAAATGGAAAAAAAACTAGAAAAAAAAGAACTAGTGTTCTTAGCGAATTTCCGCTCTTTAACTAAGGGACTATGAATGTATTGGCTTAATCCCGAAGAAGGAGGCATGGTGAATATTTTTGCCTTCAGTGTATCATAAAAATGCCAGAATGTTTCACAGGATACATAATTTAGGCAAATAACTTGGGCGGGGGGTGGTGATGGTGGTGGTGGTGACACTCAAACAGGATTGTCAAGAGTAAGTCAAGTTACAAAGAACAATCCATATACAACAAACATCCATCTCACCTGTGTGAAAAATAAGCATTTCTCAGAATTGAGATGTCATTGGGAAATGAAACCAAAATATCTATTTTTAGTATTGGAGGTGGGTCTGAGTTACAGGAGACAGCTGTATGGTTTTTTGCTAATTTTGTACATTAATAGAACTTTTACTGACTTCTACTGTGTACAGACCATGTGCTCTTGCTGTGAAGAAATCTCATTATTATAGACATAGGCTCTATCTATTGGGGACTTATACCACAGCCTTAGAAAGTGTGTAGGTAATAACGCAAGGATCAGCACAAGAGTGCACAAACGTGTCCTCAAAAAACCCTGTAGCACAAAAAAAGTATTTGTTTGCTCCTCTCTCAATGTTTAATGGAACAAATTGACAGAATTACATGGTAGAAAACTCATACATACCTTCATCATGCAAAGTGAGGAAATACAGCATGGAATAAAAACATAAAATGTGATTATACACCTCTGTGTTGTTATTCAGAAATGCACATATGGCTCTTTTTAGAAGGGAAGGAGAGAAGTAGGATATGTCACCATTTTGAAGGAATAGAAAATATTATAGGTGAATGAATGGTCATAACCAAAGTTATATTACAAAAGTTTTTAATTCCAGTGGGCCCAAAGTATAGAATTTGTAAGGAAAACCCTCCAGATATTAGTACATTTCCTCAGTGTTTTGCTCTGAGGTACAGAGTGAGATTTTAGAATAGAGATGGAAGGCACTATGTTTACTCTTGCAGTCAGGTCATGATACAGATTTTATGCACAATGCATAAGGGGAATTCCAGAGAGGGAGAGCTCTCCCTTTCTAGAAATGCCTTGGCATGTAAAAAATTACCATATTTTGTGGACACCATTCACTGAGGACTAATCACTGTAAGAGAACACCAGTTATAGCAAAAGTGTCAGAGGTTGCCATTACGCACTTAGAATTTGGCAGCTACAGAGATCCTCCCGGATGTCTCTTACTCTCACAGATGGAATCTTTAGGTCAGTTGTATGGTGAGGGAGAAGGAGAGATTAATTTGCATCTGAAGATCGATTTCAGGGCAAGACGAAGTATATTGTACTACATTATCTCATTTCATCTCCATGAATGTTATTGAGGTAGATAGTAGTATTGCTACAAACAAATTCATCCATCATTCAGTTGCTTGTTAGTGCTTACTTCTACCCAGTGTATATATAGATAGTGGGGGAAGTTTCAGGTTTGTTTTTTGTCCTCTGAAGGTTTGATAATTTTGTTCTATGAAAGCCACCATCCATACACAGATTTGCAGGGAAAAATCAAACAGATTTATAAATGTGAAACAGATTTAAAGGGGGGCAAGATGACTGGAATTTATGAAGAGATCATCCAAAAGATATATAGGAACTTAGAATTCTGAGGGGAGAAAGTTGGTGTAGGTTCGGGAAGGTTGAGTTGGGAGATGCACCATGACCCATTGTTGTCTTGGAATGCAGATGAAGTTTTCCAGATAATAGTCACCTGTAGTAATCTCTGTCTGAGTCACATGCAGACCCCCTAACTCTTCCTCCTGTGAAAGCTCTTCCTTGTTAAACAGAGGGATATGTGATAGACAACATACTACTTGCATCCATTGATTACTAATGCAGACAGATATAAATTTTGTTTTACTACTAAGTATCATGGATTGATAGGATCTCTGAACACTCAATTTACAGTATGCCAAAGAAATATATTTGGGTGAGTATTTTGATACTGTCTTTTCCTTTAAATCTTGTTTGTTTTTTTTTTCTCATGGCGTAGAAATAACTGTTCGAATCCACCTGAGGAAAGCAGCTCAGACAGATATGCTAATTTCTTTATTCAGTCATCACACATTTCTTTAGCATTCATATATTTCATTTTGTCAGGAACTAAGGATACAAACAAGAAATAAGACTACTGTAAGTAGAGGGAAATGCTCTGTTCTGAGGATAAATTCTGTCTCACTCTCACAGAAGCCTGAACTGAAGCTGTGAGTCAGCAGCCTGCAGGTCTTGGGGAAAGAAGCTGCTCACTGTTCGGGTCTCTCTGGAGCAACCTGAAGACAGGGACGTGGCCTCAAGGAGACAAGTACATGAGAAAGGAGGTGAGAAATGGGAGTAGACAGCTACCACAGACTCAGGTTAAAACACAAACAGAAATTGCTTGGGATTTTATGGGCAAAAATCTAAGATGCAGAGATTTTAAGACTTTTGAAGAACACAAAGGTGGATTTCACAGTGTCACTGTTCCTGAAAATTGATAAAAACTTGGGAAAGAGAATGTAATCTAAACAGACAATAAAGAGGAGGAGGAGAGGGAGAGGGAAGGAGGAAGGGTTGAAGGGTGAAAAAGACAGACAGTCAGAGAGATAGAGAGAGAGAGAGAGAGAGAGAGAGAGAGAGAGAAAGAGAGACAGAGACTTGTGTTTAATAATAACACTCTCAAGGCAACTAACTAGGATCCTGTGAAAAAATGCATTAATTGGTTTCCAGGGCATATCCCCTAGAGATATTAGGACTTCTCACTAACCTCTAATTCTTTTTTTTTTTTTTTTTTTTCCTCTTTCTCTTGGTACCAGGATTGAACCCACAACCTTACACATGGCAGGCAGGCACTAAAACCACTAAGCTAAACTCCTGGCACTATTTTTTTTGAGACAGTGTTGCACTATGTAGTTCAGGCTGGCCTCGCCCACGTTGTAACCCAAGCCATGCTCAAACTCACAACGCTTCTCCTATCTCAGTCTCCCAAGAGCTGGGATTAAAGGCATGCGCTACCATGCCCCATTTGGCCTCCAAATTTTGAGGGTTGCAAGGTTACTCTCAAGACTGCTGCTGTAAGATCAAGTTTTCCATCAAGTGGGCTTTTAGGGAACAACCAAATACTAATCTGAACACAGCATTCAAACACTGACTCCCAGAAGTTTATGTCCATCTCACAGTGCAAAATGCATTCATGCTAAACTAAAAATCCTACCTTGTTAACTGTCTTGTTAATCCTCAAAGTCCAAGTCCAAAATGCACTCTGAGACTCCTGTCAAACTCTGTCATCTTTGAGTCCCTATAAACATTAAAAAATTACATCCGTCAAAGATACGATGGTGTGACCTCTGTAGACTACATATTCCTATTCCTGAAGGGGTAAATAGGTAAGTGGAAAACTGTGATAGGTCTGAAGCAAGAACAAAAGTTAGCAGAATACATGTTAGGCCCTATATTTCTATATGTGTATCCTGGACAAAATACAAGGCTTAGAACTCCAAGGAAATGGATGGCTGCAATCCTATGGTTTTGAGAGTTCCCGTCATGTGATTTTTCTCTGAGGGTTCACAATGGTGTTGGCACATTTTCCAAGCAGATGTTTCATGCCCTTTGGTATTCTGCCTTTTTGGGGGTCTCCACTTTGCCTCAACTTCCACAGCTCTACAAAACATCACCATATCAAGAGTACAATTTGTGTGCTCAATCCTTGCAGTGCAAATTTTCATGGTCTGCCAGACTTTCTTTCAAGATTTCTGTGTAAGACACCATAACTCTATACTTGTTGTATTTTCTCCACTTGCAAAATTACATATTACATTGATGATGCCACATCCTGCCTTCAGGCGGAGCTGTCCCCAGGTGCACATGAGCCATGGCTGCAGAAATTTCAGAGCACTGTGCCAGTGAGGCAGATCACGAAGTAGTTTGGATGTGCAGAGTATCCTGGGGATCTCTCCTAACAAAACTGTGCCCTGGAAAGTCTACAACCAGTGAGACAGATGGGCCCCCTAGGAAGGTGGTTATGGAGATTCCTGAGATACCTTTGAGTGGCCATTTTGCTTGTCCTGATTTGCAGGCCTGGGCTCCTCTTTTCCATGTTTCTCTTTTTAGTAAGAAGTGACTCAAATGCCATATCTTCTGTCCTAAGCACACGTTTTTGTGCCTTCCCTGACCATGCTATGAATTTTGCAGTCGTTTTGTTCTGCTTCCTTTGGTCCCAAATGTCATTCAAAGTCTGGTGAAAAACAGGTAGCAACACCCATGCCAATACCTGAACAATGTGTTTTGAAATCCCCTTCTACAAATTAAGTTGCCCTTCATTCTTAAGCTACAGTTTTCACAAAATCATTGCGAATGGACACAATAGTGTCCAAAAGGTGACACTATTGCCGTGATTTTGTATGACTCACCTTCAGTACAATTTCCACTAGAATCCTCACGTCTAACTAAAGATAATTCACTGTTTTCTCATCTTCTGAGTCCTTGCTAGAATTGCTCATGATACTCCACAAACCTGATTATAGTCCTTTACTAGCATCTCTTCCAATTTGTGCCTATCGACCAATTCCGAATGCTGCACCTCATCTTTAAGGACAATGATAATAATGACCCAGCACTTTGGTGCCAATTTAGTCTAATTTCTGTTACTCTAATAACACATATATGATCTTAAAAAACTTAAAAAAGAAAAGGATTTATTTAATTTACAATATTCAAGACTGAAAATCAAAGCAGTATGAAATAGGTGCTTGCAAAAGCAAGTGGTGCATTGTATGTAGAACAGAGTCACAGTCACCAACAAGGAAGCAGAGATAGAGAGAAAAGCCAGGCTTGCTGCTTTATAAAACAATTTCAGACTATTAACCAGGGTTGCAGGAGAAGATATCTTAATCCATCTTGAAGGCACAACCCTAATGACTTATGAACTTCGGATTAGACTTCACTTCTTGAAGAGTCCACAGCAACCCCCAATACCTCCACCCTAAATACCCAACTGCTAAATACACCCACTAAGCAGCAACCACGTCACCTACCAATCATCACACACACTCTCTCTCTTCTCTCCACCTCTCTCATTGTCGCGGTCCAGCCGGGCTAGGTTCACAGAGTTCCCGAAGGTGGGCTGAGCGTCAGCGCGTGGAGAACAGACACACAAACAGCTCAGAGACTACGTGAATCTGCTTCGTTTATTGCTTCTACTACTACTACTGCTAGTACTACTCCCTTGCAAGCTCTAACAGAATAATTTGTACGTTTTTTTTGGCAAGGGTTGAAAGTTTAGATAACAAGAATGAGATCAACAGGTGTTTCTATGGTTACATGGTTTTTATGGTTACATGATTCATCAGCATACATGGTTTGTCAGCATAGGCAGAAAGTTTATACTTAGTTAAAGACCTTGAAGCGTGTTTTGGCTACTAATAGATTACTGATTAGTTTTAAATTAGTTGAATCAAGTTTCTACATTTACCTATGGGAAAAAAATCTCAATAATTGTTTTAAAATATCAATCTTGACTTAGGGAGGTCTAAGTACTGTAGGGGGTCAAATTGTTCTAAATGTTTCATTGTGATAGCCTAGCTAAAAGCCTGCAAAACACAAGACCATATTCAGCCATGATTTAGCCCCCCCTATTCCCCTGCGATGTTCTCACAGCTGCAAGGATGTGTTATTTACCTTGTCTCTCTTAAAAGACAAAACATAGTAGCATGTTGGCCTCTCTGCATGGAGGTTCCCAGGCAGCCCCAGCCAGCTGGTTATTATTATTATCATTAAAGGCTCTCAAACTTCTACTCTGACCTTGGCCTCATCGGTCTGAGTTGGTATCAGATCACTACAACATTAATTGTAGGAAAACATTTTATTAACTATCCTTTTGTTCTTAGGGAGTCTGTACTTTGTTTACTGATTTTGTGCATGAGAAAGAAAGAAGAGAAATTTTCTAAACTATATTAGAGCACAAGGCAACACAATAGTTCCCAAGAAACATTAACCCATTCCCACAAAGCCAATTTTTATGCTGCGGCCTTTTCTTAGAAAATGTCCTCCTTCCATGTTCGGACTTTGTCAGCAGAACATGGGTCTATCTTTCTTTCCATGTTTGGACTTTGTCAACAGAACATGGGTGTATTTTCTTCCATGCTTGGACTTTGTCAGCAGAACATGGCTAGAAAAGGATGCGGAATCTCATCTCTCATTTACCCCCTTCTTCCTGCCCTTTCTCCCTTTCCCTCCCTCCCTTTATGCATCTTTTTTCTTTCCTCTTCTACTTGAACTTCAATTATGGGCATACTCCTAGGAATTCATGATAATCCACAGTTGGCATATTCTCTTCTCACCCTCAGATTACATAAATTCAAAGGACCTATATTAAAATTCTCTGATTCCTTCTTCGGTTGCTTTATTTTCTGTTGATGCACTTAGTGAATGTTTCATTTAGTTTTTGCAATTTTTAGCTCCAAAATTTCTCTTTTTCAACTTTTTGATAAACATGTCCATGTATATTGAAACTCTTTTTGTTGCTATCATTAAGCTGTTTTCCTCTAACTTTTGTACATGTTCACCTTTACCTTTCTAAGTATATGCAAGCCATGTAATTTAGTATATTTGACATTTTAAGTCCAATGACTTTTCCCCCAAATAATATGTTAAATTCTTAGGAATGGATCATACTTCCTATTTCTTTCCATGCTTTTTAGTGTACTGTTGAAAAGTGGAGATTTTGAAATGATAATGCAGTAAGTAGACATATTCTTTGTCATACTCAGGGTTTGTTTTTCATGGTTATTGTTGTTTGTAATTTTTTATTAAGGGACTTTTGAAAGCCTTTTATATAAAGACTCCACTTTACTCCTCTGATTCTATTTTCTGGGGAAAATGATAAAAATTAGCTATTGGGAGTCTTTGAAGATGGAAATTGACCTAAGGCATGACCCAGACAAGGCCCTACCAAACTAACAAAGAGCACCGGGGTCAACCACGTGAAAAAATTGGTACAGCCCAGAAAAACACCAAGCTCCTAGATAATCCAAGCAATGGGTTGCTAGGCAGAGAGGCTGAAATTGACATTATCCTTACCAGTACATAGATAAGCATACTGCATTGGTTGAGCAGTACCTTTCCTCCGATCAGGAGAGTAAGGGCTCCACCTGACCCCAGCTTTGGCTCTTCTTTATTTTTCTCATCCTCTCACTGTCCTTCACCCCAAAAACCTCAGGAGCCGCATGGATCATACAAATTAGTGTAATATAATACTAAATATTTTTCCTACTTTACAACTTAGCAAAACTAAGCCTGATGTTTTCTGCTTTGAAAGACTACTCATTATTGATTTATTTTCCTTAACACATATAGGCCTATTCACCGTATCTACCTTTTTCTTTTTCATTTTTATTCATGTGTGTATATGAGTGTGTGTGTATTCACACTCAATCGTGCACCCCGGGAATTGAATTTAGGAGTTTTTTTTAATTTACATAGAATCTACAAAAAAAATCAATAGAACAGACAGGCAGGTTTAGCAAGGTCTTGGTATAAGGTCACAAAGCCATATACAGAAATCTAGAGTTGGCAATGAACAATTCAAAAGTAAAATTGTAAAGGCACAAGTTACAGCATCACAAAAAAGCTTAAAGTAATGTTACTATATAAATTGGCCAAAATACATTTATTATCTGTATCTAAAAAACTCTAAAAACTGATCAAAAGTACTCAAATACAACCTAAATAAGTGAAGAGAGACTATGTATGTGAATTGGACAAATATCAAAATATTTATTCTCCCTAAACTTATCTGTAGATTCACCTCAATATCTGTCAAAATCTCATACAATTCTTTTTCTTTAACTATCTTAACTAATTTTTATATACATATATATAAACATATACATAATTTTTCTTTCAGTTTGTCACACAAGTTCAACAACCGATGCTTGCATATGTGTGGCTTATTTATTTCACTGATAAGTATATTCTCAAGGCACATCCATTTAAGTATGAAAGTGTCCAGTTAATCACTCTTTAGAGCTGAGTAGTATTCCACTATATAGAAATACCACATCTTTTTTGCCCATTTCTCAGTCGATGGGCATTTAGGTTGTGTCCAAGATCTGGCTATTATGAATTGCAATGCTATAAACATAGGTGCAAATTTAGGATCATGATATGTGCTTCATAACCGAACTGTACATACAACCTAATTTCCTCTCTGAGCTTCAATAGATTGTGTCTTGTAAGGAATCAGTCAGTTTCATATAGCTATAAAATTTGTGGGCATGGCCTTGTTCCTTTCTTACCATTTTAATGTCTGGATTCAGCAGCTATGATTTCATCACTGTTGTGATATTAGAATTTGTGCCTTTACTTCTTTTCCTAATCTGTGTTATCTTCTTTTTAGAAAATATTTTCAATGAAATAGATTTTGTTTCATTGTTTTTTTCTGTTTGTTTTCTGTCTTTCATTGTTGGTTTCTACTTTAATCTTTATTGTCTCTTTCCCCTTGCTTCTTTGGATTTGTTTCTCTTTAATTTCTAAGGTGGCACCTTAAATAAGCACTTTCTGATCATTCTTCTTTTCTAATTCATGTGTTTAATGCTATAATTTTCTCACTGACCACTGCATTCACCATGTCTTACAAATGTTGATACATTTCTTCTATGGTAAAAATATCTCTTGATATTTATTTGTTGTGATACGAAGAGCTGGAGTCTCTTGGAATGTGATTAAGTTATGTAGGTACCCCTTTGATGAAATGGATCCATGCTTTG